>CM052132.1:7127184-7147644 GCA_028454255.1 Halictus ligatus | reverse complement strand
CGAGTAAAATCGAAAAATTTCCTTTTCGTTTCGAAAACTAATAAGTAGACTGCGGTTTTTGTGCGTGTATAATAAAAATGCATATGTCAAAAACGAAACATTGAAAATATTTTGATCATCAAAAAATATTTTTTGAGTATTTCCAATCCCTTACAGTTACCAAAAATAGATATGACTGTCTATGTAGCTCCCGTATCAATTAATTCACACAACTTTATAGAATAAGATATAAAATCAAAGAACATTTACTTACTGTCCTGACGAAGTTATTCGCTATTTTCTATAAGTTTTTCAAAATGGAAAATAGTTTTTCTGAATTAAGAATTACCCAGCGTTTACAATTTATTGGGAAACCATTTTTAACGAATTATACGTGGCAAAGTTTTCCACAAATGATAAGAACAGTCGTGCAAGATAATCTACTTTATCCACAATGGGTACAAAAAACGAGAAGATTCCAAAAATGTTGTATAATCAAAACTGGAATGTATGTGAAATCGACTAGTCAAAAATACAAGAAGTATAGTAGAGGGACAGTGTTAGGTTGGGTGATAGTAATTGGGGTGTCATCGATTCGATCGAACAAGTTTTAGGGGTGGCAGTAGTAGCATTCGAAATATATGAAATAGATAAATTTATAAAGGAAAGTAGGGGTTCGGAGAGTTTCAGAAACAATTTTCTTCGATTAAATATATCGAAAAAATGTAAAATAAAAATAAAAGTTTTCGATTAATTAATACAAAAACTGTGCAACGGTGTCAGTGTCGTTCCTTAAAATATCAGCAATTCGGTGTTTCGCCGGGGTGGAAAACTCGATGCAAAATCCCACTAAATTCTTCGATTCGGACCTCTGTGCGTCCGTGCACGGTAGCTCGCGCGCTTCCGCTCCCCATAGAGGCCAATAATATCGGCAAACACGAGCCCCATTTTCATAAAGATTCAACGACGTCGTAGCAGACTCCGAACAGGAAGCCAACTCATCCCGCATTCATGTATTTACCACCTAACGGTCCGGTCTCCTATGTTACCTACTCGCTTCAAAACGGCAGCATGGCCAGGGGATAGTTACCCCTTTAGATGGCCGGCGTACAGATGGCCGGGGACAAGAGGGAGAGAAAAAGAGAGGAAGCAAAAGAGAGAGAGAGAGAGAGAGAGAGAGAGAGAGGGAGAGTGCAGGCGAATACGCGAGGAAATGGGGTTTCGCCCGCGAGAGCGGAGCTAAAATTAGAACGGGAAAAGAAATCGACGCACATTCCTGGAACAAGCTGGTAAGCACTGGAGAACTTCCCCTGCAGTCAGACGTGCCCGTCTTCCAAGTGCCTCTACTGAGCCGGAAGCTGGGTCAAGCTGAAGGCAGACGACGCCCCCGATGTAGTTTCACCTCGAATAGTCTTTAGAATTTAAATTTTATAGTGGAGCCGCAGCATCCGACGACGGACAACCGCCGCTCCCCCTCGCCCAACCACGGAAACGAACGGTTTTCGGGTTTCAACGAGCCACTCGAGTCGATACTCCTTCCTTCTCGCAGTTTCTCCCGCGAACAATACGAAACTCTCGCGATGCGAGGCTTCAGGGCTGCGTCGTGTCACCTGAGCTTTCCAAAATTTAAATTCAAACCTGTTCGACTCTGGCTCGACTATTCCTGTCTTGAAAATTGAGGAGAATTTGTGTTTTTGTGCATTGAACGTGGGAGACACTGTCACGAGACTACAGAGTGATTTCTCTATATATGTCGCCAAGGCCTGGATGATAAACGTCGCAGAATTAGCCCCACTACTGCGGGGTACACCTGTGAAGCGGCCACGAGACTCGAAAGGCCTTGAACGCTGAGGAGTGTAAAGATAAGGCTAGGGTATGTCTCCTGGACGATACATGACGCTGGCAAGACCCGTGTTGTTGACATATATCGAGAATCACTGTACTTGGCCCAAGAGCCAGACATCTAAGGCCAGTAGTCAATGATTTAAGCGTTGTTATTACTAATATACTATAGTATGGAATAGTATGCTTTATACTATTGAATTTTCCGTTCAAACTAAAATAAAGCGGGAACAAAAAATGATTTCAAAGGGGGAACTCCAATCTTCACATTCACAATAAATTCAGTCTTGAAAAAGATTTCTAACGCCCTTAGGGACATTTGGATTTGTGAAAATTTAAAAAAGAAAAAGTAGGTCTTTTGACTTTCTAGTAGAATTGCCAAAAAGAACAGTGTACACAGGCAGTCACGTTGTCGTACAAAAGGATGTCGAGAGTTTACGGTTCGCTTTGTGCCTTTTGATGTGTGGTATTAAAGTTTTACGGATAGAGGCATGGGGATTACGGTCTCGCAGCCAGTAATATTCGCGGAATGGATTTTGCGAGGTGTATTTCGGCGGCGGAGATTTTTTTTCGGGGCATCGAAAAACAAAGTAGAGCGTTTCACCAGTTGACGCTATATCTCCGAAATGCAAAATCGGCCGTGTTGCTGGCAGCTGTCGCCATTGCCGAGTCATCGTGCAGGCGTTTCCGGGCGCCTCGTGTTTTTGACACGGTGATTTACGTCGATTTACTAATATGATACTGGGGCGATTGATTATTTATCAATTCGACGCACGTAACGTCGATCGACACCGCATTATTTATTTCCGTTCCAGTCTGCCTCGCGGGCTGACACAAATTGCTAACGATTCTTCAAAAGAGAGGAAGACAAATTTCACTGAAAAATTTATGAGGCGTCGCACATCGTTTCGCGAATTTCGAGTGGAAAGTGATTAATCCTCGACTGCCATCGTCTTAGTCGAATACTAATCTGTGCATTGCGGATCTTCGTATAAAATGAAAATTTTCTCGTCGGAAGTAATAGATCAGTACCCTTTAATTCTTTCAATCTTTTTCCTGTTTCAAATCAGGGCCACTCATTTTTGTCCTAAATGCATCAAATCCGCAGTAATATGCAAAGTGCATGACCATTTATACTGCTTCGCACTGTGATACCTGTTTCATCAGGGACAGCTTCATGACACTTATCGAACCAGGAATAGCAATTATTACATACAACTTAATTAAGCACGGAAAAAGCTACTAAATACGATCGTTTGTCTGACAAATCTCCGTCACATATCACTTGTCGGATTAAACAGAGTGACATACTACTTGTCTTGTTAAATGCTCATCTATCTACAATCACACGCGATTATATTTGTTCGGCTACTTTCCATATTACTGGTCTGACTCTATATAGTACTGTACTACTTACCCAACTCACGAAAAATCACGTACCATGTGGCTGACCCTATACGGTGCTATACTACTGGAGGCTCGTATATGAATTAAGTATCTGCTAAATGTTGCCGTGTAAAATTAACAACGTTGAATTTATCTATACCGTCCTTACGGACACATCCACAGTATAATTTAATTTAATTGTACGGATTTTTATATCCTGCGTTGTCCGAAATTGCACAATCGCCGTTCGTCACTCCGGAGTCCATGGCAAAATAGGATGCAGGGGAGTAAGGTGCGAGAAAACAAACCAATTTCCTGCTCTCCTGCGCAGCAAATGTTTTTCCTCGTTAGCAAATTCACCCGGGAAGATTAAACAAACTGCGGCTGGTTCTTTTTTTCCACGGGATGAAGGACGGCCTGTCCGTTTAAACGCCGACAATTCTGCGGCGACTTTAACCACCTCACGGCGGGAAGTACGAATGATCCTTTTTGAGGAGGCGTTCCACGTCCGTTGTATGAATATCTTCGCCCCGTCGTTAAGAAGGATTATGCGCCCCAAGTCTGGCGGGTTTCTAACAAGATCCGGAGTTAGGCACGAAAACGGAACTTTTGAAACCGGCAAATGGGTTTTGCGTTCTGTATCACGGAACTCGGCCAGTTAAGACAATGTCACAGAGTCTCACTAACCGCGTGAGGTTGGATCTGCTGAAACCACCCTCAAATCACTTCTTACCTGATTCTCGTGAGAAAAGTAAATGGAGGTACTCGATAATTAAACTGCAACAAGCTTACCAATTTATGAATTTTTTAAATCTGACCATCTGACCATTTGTAAACTTCAGAATTCACTAGATACTCAAAGAGGCTGTCACGGTTTGTTGCTTGAAAATTGTTATTTTACAGTTCCCGAAATTTAGCTTAATTCGTTTATATTATTAGAGAAAAATTTAAATTATTAAAGAATAATTCCTGCCGCACTTAATGCTGTACTCGATATTACAAAAGTAAATTGCCAACTTGTACATCGTGCAGAAATAAATAAAGTAGGTAGCCGACCAAACATTGAATCAATTTTGCTAGATTTTTTTCTCGCGTTGCTTGGATTGGTTTATTTTATCACGACATATAAGTTACCAATTTATTGTCACAATATCGAGCGTGGCCTACCTGCGCAGAAATTGATTGCAATTTTTTGTCTACACTTGAAAGATGTACAAAAATTATTTGATATTTTAGTTGTTCGAATGAATTAATAATATCACCCTTTGTTCAAATGGGGTTTGCGCTGTGTTGTTAAATGTAAACCAAAATGGTTAAGTATCCCGGCGTTCGATATTATGCTCGCGCTATCTACCGCGTTAAATGTAACATTAATGAGAAAAATATTTGAGAACTTTCTCCAACAATGGGACGAGATAACTATCTTTGCGTGCAGTACCGTGATTTCAAAGCGGCGCAACGGTTTTGAAAATTTCGACGGTAGAATGTTGGGCATGCAATTAGAATTCCAGTTATCCGCGTAACCATCGCGCAACAAAGCGATGTCGCCATTGTTATCGAGTTTGTTAGAACCATTTTCATACGGGGCATGCATGCCACGTAGAAATGCGCGGACGTTGTTAAATTTTCAGTCTACACTGGACTTCTATTTTCTGGAAACAATGCGCCAATGCAATATTGCCATTTATGTGTAAAACCAGCGGCTGTTTCAAACCAGCAACAGCTTTGATAATAATAAAACTACCAGGTAAGTACAAACGACCCATTACGGACATCTTGTTTTACTTACTTTTTACCACGGCATTGTAAAATTAATTGATTTGTTCGTTCGCGTGCTACGATAGAATTCGATTGGAAATTCAACTCGGTAACTAAACAATGAATGTATTTAACGGACAGCTGTTCGTTCGTTTCGTACAATATTTTCTAATTGTTCCAATGAAAACTGAATCTCTCACTACGAAAACATAATTAATTTCTCAAAATTTTTACAGCAGAAAAGACGGCACGAACGAAAAAATTGTTGTTAAACTTGGTAGGAAAGCTGGAGAACAAACAAATGACATACTCATCCTGCGAGCGTGCAGGATTCAACTAATGTCTGTCCATTACTGGCCGCTTCTACTTTGCACAAGTACGAACGCGTGCGTTTCAGATAAATGTTTAACGTTGATTTCCTCGAAAATGGAACACTTCATAAAATTTCAGCGTTCATTTTATATTCGCGGATGGACTCGCGTTTCGCAGTTATAATGATAATTTATGTGTATACTGCTGCCGAAATGTTTAGAGCACTCTCCTGCATTCGGACCGCTAACATTACGGTGTATTATGCAACTTTACATTATGACGAGCGACTTTGCCAAATCTAAAATTAAGAGAAACTTTATTTTTCTGCAATACTGATTTCAACTAATGCTTTAGAAAATAAAAGCGTGGCAATGCTGATTCGATTTCATATTTTCCAAGCTTCCGAAGAATTTTTATACAATATTATATTTTAAATTTTCATTACAGGGGCGGACGAAAAAATTAAAAATTGTGTCCTCGCTTGTTTCTTGGAAATTGGTCCATTTGATATCTCAAAAAGACTCGAGTAATTTAAAAGAGAAGTTATTAGTTTTTAAATGGTGTACACTTAATTTTTTCCCAGACTGCAGTTTTTTCTTAGTTTCTCAGAGTTTCTCGGTTTGCCAAGCAAGTCTTTCTTCTCCCGAAATCTTCCTAAATTTCAGTTTACGCTGCGGGCACCAAGACACAGAGTTCACCGAGCGATCCGACACCGTTCTTCCCCTAAATTGTGCGACTGTTGCTATAGCCAATGGGTCCTTGGGAGAGATGTAATATGTATGTGGATCACGTGCGTCCCAAATGTAGGATACCGGCCTCCTATCGGAACGCTCTGTGCGACTGGCGCGAACCAGCTTGGACAATTATTGGCACACCTCCCAGAATTTCGGAACGGCGGCTAATTTAAATTCCACGGTTTTAACGTTCGATCGAAGCCCAATTAAGATTTCTCCGAGCATTTGTTTGAAAAATGAAGACCTATCTGCGGCCAGCCATTGTATCAGGAATACCGATGAACATTGCCCATTGAATTGTTCAATTATTACTGCACCGTTCGATTCATAATTCATAAACGTTCCTATACTATTTTTAATGAATTAATTAATACCGTTTCCCCACAAAGTCGATCGTTCGGTAAAAAGCGTTTAATAAAGCATTGATAAAAGTCTTTGGTAAATGTCAAATTGACAAATAATCATTTATACGCGGTGCCATACTCTGGCGATGAAAAATCATCAAACATTTTTATCAAATTAATAGTTAAGTTATATATGACGCAGTGATAGTTTCTGTTACCTGCTTTATGGTTTGTTTAAATGTTATTTAAATTTTGTTCGAACGAATATTCTAACAAGTAGAATCGGAAGTAGAAATTCCTTTGGCATTCCTTTCGTACTAAACATAAATTAATCATTTCTATGGCTAGATATGTGCCATAAAAATTCCAATCAGTTTCGGAGACGTTCTTCATTCTCGGAAACACATGTGTAGTATCAAAAATTTTCGGAATAACGCTGTCCTAGCTTAATATACACCAAGAGAGTATCGCTCGTCTGACCACAGGCAGACCGTTTCCACTGGCCGCGTGACTCTCCTCGGTTCCCCGACGACTTGCGTGACCATACGCATTTCGGCCGGGGTATATTGTCGCAACATGCGTGGCTTCGTGCTTTTTGCATCTGGCTGCATGCAATTCACGGCTCATGGCAACGAGAACCTCCCGCGAATGCAGCCACGTCGGACGGCGTTCGCCTGGCCTTCTCCCGCCAACGATTCTACTTAGGACAACATCGTCCGCGTATACTTTCCTGTTTGCCTGCGGAATAATGAAATTAGTACATTACGAAGCCTTGTTAACAACGTTGCGCAATCATGTAGTAAGACCGTCGGTGACCCTTTACGTTGTGTGTAATCAACGCGAGCACTGTGGTCACGACCTCCAGGAACACTGAAATGCCGCGAGCGTGGCTGTTTTGTTTTAAGGCAGGGGTTGCCAACTCCTTCCTTAATGATCAACCCCTGACCCGGTCACCCGTCCAATGTCATAAAGGTCACTTAAAATAAAAAAAACCTTATTCAACACTGCTAAAATTGAAATGGCAAAGTTTCTCGTAATAATGGTTTTCGTAACGTCTCACACTTCCTAATTCTATTAGTATTATTTATTTTCTAGAGTAAGGTACCGTCTTTGTACAACTACCCTTATAGAGGATGTTTCGAAATTGAAACATGGCTAGTTGATTTCGATTTTAATCAGTCAATGTCTCATGGACAAATCTTCGGTGGTAAATAGTTAAAGAGTCAATGTTAAAGAATGTTACGATATTTACTGATTGTGAATTTGACACGTCCGAATGAATTTTAAACGAACTGAGACTTAAGATTACTGCGAAATGTAATTCGAAGAAAATTTAGCTTTGAGATGGTTATTCAATTATTATTATTTACATCACACCCCCTTCTCTCACCTAGATAAACAGCTCTCCTCTACTTGTTGCGAAATTACTTTCTAAAAAAAATTGTCCGAAGGTTACAGTATTGTAGTAGCTATACCAATAAAGAATATCAAGTGAATTTATATTAATAGTGAATTTTGACTCCACTGGGAGGTAAAAATATCAAAATGTTTTTAGTAGAAACAGATAAATGATTGTACTGTAAAAATCGATTTTTAATGTTGGAATTAATATTTGATACTGACTGATATATTGCTTCAAGAGATTTGAAGTAGACTATACAGGGCATGGTCAGACCGGGTGCCATAACCGAACAGGGGATGATTCTGCATTCAAAAACAGGTCTAAAAAAGGAATAACATTTTTTCGTTCGAGGCGTCGTTTTCGAGAAAATCGAGTTCGAAAATGCAGCGAACACGCTATTAGATAAGAACTGTCTGACCATGACCGACCAATTCTACTTCCTGTACTACAATCTCGATTTCTTCGAAAACGAGTTGGCAAATAAAGAAATGTTATTCCTTTTGTACGACTTATTTTTACACGTAGAATCATCCCCTGCCGGTTGTACTTAACTCGTGTCCCGACACACCCTGTACAAGTCCGTATCCTTTAAAAATCCGTGAAGGATTTAGTTTCAACCAATTTGATGACACGAAAAGTTCTCGTACAAACTCCACCAATTTTATAGAGACTGTCCACTGTGGCGGCGCGGCGCGGTTAAATTCGCTTTGGTTTTCGCGACGCGCCGGAGGATCCTGTCCACGCGGACAGCCTTTCTCCACCGATTTCCTGGCTGCAGTCCGGACATTCTGCGGCCACGTCGTTAACCACCGAGGACTACTCGCCGCGGCGTACCCTAACTCGTCGGGACAAACTACGTATCTCCCAGGCCATTACGTTCCTGAAATTCGGCTAGCGACCTCCTCGATTCCGCTCGCCTTTCAAATCCTCCACACAAACGATATTCGGCCGGCCGTGCGGGGCCGTGGGGAGGCCTCCCCAGGGTGGAGGGGTGGTGGCAGAACGTTTTCAAATTCGCGTGCTCCGCCGCAGTCGTCGTAAAATCGGAATTCCTGTTCGTCTCCCGGTTTCTCTTCCTCTTCCTGTCTCCGCCGTGCTGCGAGAACGCGCCCGGTACGCGCGAGCCGGCGAACGCTCGCGAGCCCGAGCCAAGACGCCCGCGTAAAACGTGAATAGGGGGGATTTATAGTCGCGTGTCGGCTCTGGTGAATTCTCGACTGATTGAACTGAATTGCCGCGTGCGCGTCGCTGCGCCGGGACCTTAAAGGTCCATTTATACCGTCGACGAGCCCCGCACGAGTCCCATGAACGAATATCGACAGTGTGTTGTCGTTACAGTAATCTAAGGTTAAATTTCGCTGATATTCACTCGGCTAAATGTCCACGACCCCGTCCCCGCCCTTACCCCACCGCCTACCAAAGCTCGAGCATTTCCTCGGTGGATAAAGAAAGAGAATAAACTACGATGCTACAATGCAAAGATAGCTACCCTACTTGCTGGCTACCGAACGTAGTGAAATTTCATCCTGGATCACTGGATTTCTTGATAAAAATTTTACAGCATTCCGAAAGACTCGGAAATGCCGTGGGGAAATCATTTTGTTGCGTTACTTTCAGATACTGTGTTCTCTGAATTTTTGAAATTTATTCGTATCGTTTTCCCTTCGTGCGAAGTTTCAGTTTTGAGAGGAGCGGACGCGCAATTCCGGCTCGAAAATTATTATCGTGCGATGATTTTTTGCAGAATTGTCGCAGTTTAAATACAAATTATTTTTATTTTTGGGGAATCCGGTATTTACTGCTCACATACTTCTTGAAACCACTCTGTCTCTGTGTTGGAATCTTAAACTAGAAGAACCAGGCACATGGTATTAAATGGAGACCATCCGAAGGACTCTAGCTCTAAAATGAGTCGAAAATTATTATCGTGCAATCATTTCTTGGAATCTTAAACTAGAAGAACGAGGCATATGTTGTTAAATGTTCAATATCCAAAGGAAACAAAATTTTCGACTGCTCAGAAAACGTGTACTTTTCGAACTCGCCAGTACTCTTCCGAGTAAAAGTATTAGAAGTTACTTTATTGTTAATCATTGTGCACCAATCTCCTCTTAACACGTTCACTGCCACGTCACCCATATGTGTCTGACGGAATTACTTGTCCAGGCTTTAAAATTAATTTTTGCGTTAATATATTAATTGTGCCAAATTTCATTAAGCTCTGTAAAATGCAAGAAAGTTGGGGGACTAACCATTATTTAATTTTTTCAATTTTTATTTCGTTAAATAACTTACATTGATTTTATGGAATTGTTGAGGTTTGGCAGTGAAAGTGTTAGGAGTGCAACGAGTGGCACTTTTAATATCGAAGTATTTCAATTTCGTTGCTCGGATCTTTTTCCGTTCCGAACAGATTTGTGTAATCATGCGTCCCCGTCAATTTCAGAACAACGACCGTGTTCTGGCTTATCTACGACGTTCCTTGTTCTCCCGCGCATCCCGCTCGTATATCACTCAATATTTCGTCCCGAAACAACTTTCCCCGGTCGAACATTACGCTATCAGAGTTACGAGCAGTTTATTTCCCATAAAGAAACGAGGGGGAGAAAGGAGGCTACGTCGTCGGGGAGATAGAAATAAAAGTGATCCTCTCCATCTGTGGATCTCGGATTGCTGAGACTGAACGATACTGAAACGGCATTTAATTTATCTGGTTGATGTACTGACCGAGACACTGAAAATTACCGCTCAGATTCGCTTTAATATTGCTCGTCGAAAAACAATCAACCGGGACAATTTCACAGATATAAACACGTTCAATGTTCTCTTAAAAACAATATTGCAACGTTACCTTTTTACCTCCCTCACGAATCTTTTCACTTTATTTTTCATACAATAAAAGTCGTAAGAATGTGTTAAGGTTTTGCTGAATTAACATGTTTTTAAAAGCCTTGGGAATTTAATAGTAATTAAAGTGACACGTTTCTTAATGTAGAGGACTTTAAAATTTTCTCAATCCGAGAGTAGAAATCCGATCTATCGATCTCGTCGGTTTGCTCGCCAGGTTTCGGAGTGCGTCGACGCCTTTAAACACGATTCGATATCGTTGGACAAACATCGACTGATACGGAAGCCGGTGATATGGCTGTAAATATATCCCCGGCAAGTGAATACAGATTGATCCGGTGTGTTTCCCCGTTTCCCAGAGTATCCTGCGAACGGAGAAAGACTCTTAGCGTAATTGAGGATTAAAATGATTCCTGATAAGCGGCCGAGGTTTTATTGGATCATTAATTACGCGTGTCGCAGTTGATATCCTCCCCCGGTTTTCATCCCCCATACGCAGTGGCTCGCAGCTCGAACACGGAAAATACCGAGGGCAGGTGGACCGCGCATAGAACGACCGCGGTCGGACCATTTGTTATGAGCTTAATTGATAATTTACTGGTGCATAAGCACGTACTACTGTAAATTATTCTGGTACCGACACCCTGGTAATAAATACCGACCGACGTATTGTCGTCCGTAATTCAATTACGACTTATCGATCTGTGTCTACCACCGAACTGCATGTTTCCTCGGCACGATAGGCCCTACGAGCTCGTCTTCCAACTTTCTTCAAGTTCTTCCATGCGGGAGGACACGAAATCAGGTTTTAAACAACTAACGCTGAACATTGCCACTGTCGGTCTAACCGCCGGTCTCGAGTATTTTATTTTCAAACTGGAGAGCTCACCGGTCAGTGTAAATGCCTGTTCGTGACAGCTGCGAAGTTTCGAACTTATAATAATAATATATTTTAATATAATTCAATGACTGCAGGGAATGTTTACCGCTGGAAAGCAAGCGGAAAGTTCAGTTGTGTAATGATAAACGAAATGGATAAAATTAGAGAGAACGTTGCTAATATTATGAAGTATTGCGTACATATAAAAATTAATTTGTTCAACACAAAATGAGATAATTGAGCCTTTTAAACTGCGGACTTTATTCGTAAATTTTGTTAAACATGTTTTCGACGATGTTCCTAACATAACATTTTATTCATTCAATTTAATCGATGGAAATGGAGAGATTAAATTACGGTTTTAATACCTGGGGTCAGAATAGACCCGAATTCTACCATCAGCGTGTTAAATTACTTAAACTTAAATTTTGTTTGCAATTTTAACAAACCTGAAGAAAGTAAAAATGTTTTGTAAGTTGTCCTAGAAATGATTTTCTAAACAAGGAAATATACAATTATTTATTTCCCGGATTAAGTGTTTTGTTGGGTTGCAAAAATCCGTCCTGCATTATTAATTCAAACCGACCATTCTACTCGCAAAGAGATATCTCCGTGTTCGATTTAAAGTTTTATTTTCAGACTGTAATTACCGACGGCGGATTTAAGTGACTCGAATTAATGCACGATTATCCGTATGTCGAGGGCATCAAATTCCATTTCACAGAACTTTCGTCTGGCTGATTCTATTTATGCCAAAAATGCTAGTTTCGCGGAATATACTACACACGCGCGCGGACGGATTGCTCGGTTTTTAAACGATCGTCTGCGCTATATATAACCGCTGCGGGGTACCGACCGGTGAAATACATTTCAAATTTCGTTTGATGTTAAACAGGTTGACGCTCGGGAGCAGAACAAATTTTCGACAGAATGTAATTCCAGGGACGATGCAGTTAGCTGGAATCTGCCGCGAGTTATAATATATTACTGAAATTCGCCGCTAAACGGTGGCCGAAACGAATATTGGGGGGGGAGGGAAAAAAACAAAACAGAAAAACCACCTCGTTTGGAAACCGCCTGGGTAAGCGGGACACCGTGGCACGTAATTAAAAAAGTGTGTTCGCCTGATAACCGGGACAGACGAATTTTACGATCGCGGTGAAACATGCAAATCGAATCTGATAAATTCGGGTGGCCGCGGCGGAAGATAAGTTTTAATTAATGCCGCGCGAACGTTTCGATGTGTGATGTTAGGAAAATTATCTCCCGGCAAAAATGTTTCATCGAGGGGAAACTTGCACGTCCGGGATACATCATTCTAGGCGATGCTCTCTCTTTCGCGATTTTTAGGTGAATTCATACTTTTTCAGCAGCTTTCGTTGCACCGAAACCAACGATGGTCTATCTGAACAATTATAGACGAATATTACTCAATTATTTCATACCGTACAATCTTATTAGCTCCGGTAAAATAACATTAAAATTGATGGCAAATATATTAAATAAAATAATCCGTTACAAAACTAGTAGAATTTTCCACGACAATATTCAATTTCTGTAATTAAAGTTGCAAAAATATAAAATAGGCAAAACGAGATGAGACGTAAATGGTGAAAAATAGAGAAGAACAATTATATCATAAATAGACTGTGGAAATTTTTGTTTCCAAAACAACGTTTAATTTCTGTAAATAAAGTTACAAAAATATAAAATAGGCAAAACCAGATGACACGTGAACGGTGAAAAATAGAGAACAGCAATTATAACATAAATAGACTGTGGAAATCTTGATGTTTCCAAAACAACGTTTAATTTCTGTAAATAAAGTTGTAAAATACAAAATAGGCAAAACGAAATGTTTACGTTTTTATAGGATATAAAAATCTTGTCAAAATTATGTAAAAGTAGAAGCAGTAAAAATGAAATAAAATTTAGACATCTTTTCGAAGAATAATGAAGAACGTAAACGAAGGAGGGAGGAAACGCCGTCCATCTTGGAATTATTGAAACGTGTTCGGTTGGGCAGCAATTATACAAAGCCCAGACAGCTGACAATAATGTCTGGCAACAGTTTCCGCGCGAATCATAATATTTCACAAGATCGGTCGTGGAAACTTGTTCCCAAGGTGTTGCCAGGCCCCTGCAGCCAATAACTGCGCGGAGCAATAGAGTCCGTGTAACTTCCGGAAACAACGACGCGACACACTGTTCAACTTTCTATGTTTCCTTTGCGTCTTACACGTTCACCCCTCGAAGAAAAGTTCCAGGCAAAGTTGCGGCCCGCTCACACTTTTCCAGCCGCAAATCCGTTCCCTTCCCCCGGGGCGCGGCAAAGTTTCGCGGTGGTGGACCAGCAACTTGCCCCCTACCCCCACAATCCCCTCGTCGGGGGGTGACAACTGCCAAACCAACGCACAACCCTTGCCACGTTCCGGAGAAATTATTTACGGACGTCAGAACAATCTTGTGTCGATAACCTCAATTAGGGCTGACAACCCCGAAACTAACGACAAGGGACGTGTCGCGGGGTGAACAGCGGTTGCAACCACCCCGAGGACATTAATTATTTATTGCTTTCTAATAATTTAATACTGCAAGATATAGCAACCCCCATCAACACGTTGAGTGCAAAGTCATAGCGACACAATATTTTTGCAATTAAATAAACCATATTACAACGAACATTACATGCAAACAATTTTTATTTTTTATACAAGTCTGCTGTCTAATAGTAATAATAGTGCCTCGTACTAATATTCGAACACCTTTTAAAACAGAATAAGCGATTTCTCTATATATGTCGCCAAGGCCTGGATGATAAACGTCGCGGAATTATCCCCACTACCGTAGGGTATATATGCCTCGTGGGGAGCCTCGTGGGCAGAGGATTGTAAACATAACACAGCTCGGGTATGTCTCCTGGACGATACAAGACGCTGGCAAAACCCGTATTGTTGACGTGTATCGAGAATTCACTGTAATTCTATTTTAATTGAATGTAGTAACGTGTACTAACTTTTTTGTTCAAACCAATGCAATGATAGAAAATGTATGTAGTGTAGAAATGAACTTGATCGTGTAATATTACATTCGGACATATTAATATTATTTTTGTCATTAAAAATAGAAAGGCAAAATGTTGATACAGTCAGCTATAAGACTGCGTGAATCGTGCACAAATTGCGAAATAGCGTGTAGGTCAAACAACTGTTTCACGTTTATCGGAAAAGCGTCTAGGAGAAAAATAAATCATAGCGGTGACAGGGGAAGGGCGAGGATTAAAAGTGGTAATATTTATTTAACAAAGGAAAGTCCATAAAATAAATCACCAGGAAATCGTTCGTAAACGTTGAAAAGCTTGTTCGCGAAAAATTCGCTCAGCCTCGCAAGGAATCCCACCGTTTAACATCTGGATGTCATTTCTGGAAATGTTATCGCGCCGCGGCTCGCGCAGAACCGCTCGGCGCGCGAAATTCCGGGAAAAGTTTCGCGATCCCCAGCAACCTTCGACGACGTGATTAGTCGCCGTCGCGGGGAGTAATTTACGGGGTGCAGCGGGCGAATTCCGATGAGCAAAGTTTACGAGGTGAAAAATGCTCTACACGATAGAAATTCCAAATTGGTATATACACCGAGTTCCATTAATATTCAGACAGAGAATTCATTTATTGAATGACACGCGAAAGAAATTTTAAAGAAACTGCGCAATCGGCTGGAATTAAACTTACATATATACATAACAAAACTTTACATATACACACAAACATTTACATATACAATATATATATACATAAAAATGGTTAATATTGCATTATAATATAAATTTTGTGCATGCCTGAGAATACTATAAACTTGAAAGTCGAAGCTTCTCCTTTCGAACAAGTCCTCGAAAGTTGCTGTACGATTTTTTTTTTAGTGTGTTGAACTTTGCAAGCAGGTTAAACTTTACCTGAGGAAACCAGAAATTTTTAACTATTTTTTATGTAGTCCTGTAGATTTTGGCGAGAAAATGCACAAAATCCAAGTTTCACTCCTAGGGATCCTAGGTTTCAATGGCGGTACCCGTAACTGTCAAAAACGTTGAAAATCGCACACCTGTACACACGTATAACTTTTGAACTAGTGATCCCCTAGAATTAAAATTTAGACTTTCGGCATTTTCTCGTCAAAATCCACAAGATTACATTTAAAAAAGTAAAAAATGTTTGGTTTCCTCAGGTAAAGTTTATCCACGATACCATGAAATAACCTTCGACTCCAAAAATTAAAATTAAATACGAAGTGAACACAGAATATTTTTCACATCGTCGCAACCGAAGGAGACATTTAAGTGGCCATTTCTGGACGGGAAACTCGGTGCATACGGGATGCAGAAGAGCGAAGACAAGCACCTACTTTAGCTAGGCCTGCGGAGAACTATACGTCGTTCTGGTATAGTCGCCGGAGTTGGACACCCAGCCCGCAGCATCCACTGCCGCGAGTTAATTCTGTTGTCGAACTTTTTACAGCGCAGTTATGTCCCGCGGCGTAACCATCGGATAAAGTTCTCTGCGTGTCATGAATAGCTGAGACGAGAGACCGTGCACGCCTACCCTGTCGTTTCGCTCGCCGAGAGAACTCGTCCAAACGACAAGGCTTTTACTGTTACCGCTCTCTTTCACCGGGTAGTCCATGCGTCACAAGGTGTATACCAGGTGGACGGAAATTGCGATTACACGCGATTCAGAATCAGGGAACCAAAGAAGATTGATATCTTGCCACGTTCCAAGACTGTGTCATTTTATACGCACAGGTTCTCCTAGGTGTCCCCTCTTATCGAGAGGCCTCAGTGCTTTCAACACATTATCGAGTATTTCATACTTTTTCAAAGTCATCGGCCCATAGTTAAAAATTTGTTGACAGATCTTTTAACAGCTATTCCATTACGCTACAATTCCTTTTGTATATACTTGTTGGTTTTCGAATGATATACTAATACTATACTATACTATACTATACGGTACTAGTACTATAGTATACTATATTATACGGTACTAGTACTATAGTATACTATATTATACGGTACTAGTACTATAGTATACTATACTATACTATACTAATACTATACAATACCATACTATACTGTACTTAGTACTAATTCTATACTATACTATATTATACTATACTATACTGTGCTAATACTATAGTATACTATACTATACTGTGCTAATGCTATAGTATACTATACTATACTGTAATAATACTATACTATACCATACTATACTGTACTAGTACTATACTATATTATACTATACTATACTGTACTAGTACTATACTATATTATACTATACTATACTGTACTAATACTATACTATACAATACTATACTGTACTAATACTATACTATATATATACATTCATTATCGGGTGGCTTGTGTGATTGATTTCGGAGAGACCTTGTGTTTTATCCGTTGTATAATGATCCTTAACTCATAACTCGGATCACCGTGCAATAGACAGTATATATGTACGTATGTTTTATTATTCTGAGATTGAAACTCTTACATTCGCTGCAACTGGAATCCCTCGAGATTCTGCGCAGAGATGGCCGAACTATATAGCACTTTATTATAGAAAATTTTATGTTCAGCTTGATATAAGAACAGATTTTATGACTTCTTTTATGCTTGACGAAAAGAGATATCGTAACGCGGAAAATTCGCACATGGTTCCTGATATCGCGTCTGAGAAAACTCTTCTAACGAAACTTCAACAAACGAGAAACATTTGTTAGAACAAACTGCGGGACACATCCTAAATGGACTAAGAATATTAATTTACTTTCTCAATTAGTCTAGTATTGACTGGATTTATTCTTCGAACTCCTGCGAGTTCCAGGCCTATGCCGTAGTCATTTCTGACCCAGGCCGATATTTTTCAGTTTTCATTCGATATAGGGCGATGGCTCGGAACCGGCATTCGTCGTATTTCGGATGAAGAAGAGAAAGACTGGATAGCGATTTTCTTCGCTATGATACGAAGGGTTGAATAGTACCTAATACACTGAAAATATTGTATAGTCTATCAACGCCGTCAGTCGTTGCTTGTTCACAGTCAGTAGATTGAGTCGAACAATTCTGTGACCTGCGGCATTCTTTTCCAAGAGCAGAGGGGGAAAAAAGTAGTAGCGTGGCGTCAGGTCAGCCAGTTTCCCGCGTCAGCGGGAATTTCAAAAGTTTCGCGGTCGAAGTTCGTGCGGGGTCGGCCGTTTCCGGCGCGATGGCGGCCCGGCCGAACAATGAGCCCCCCGTGACATTTCAGGCTGGCGCTCTTTACATCTGCTTTTACGAGGCCGGCCGTCCCGCAGGGCACTTGTTCTCGTTCCCCGGAAAATCGCGCCGTTAGTTCGTTTCACAGCGCGCTGTAAACCGAGCCGGCCCCTTCGCTGAAATATGCCCTCGCCCGCCACCCATTTACGTTACGTCAGGCGTTACGGTCTACCCTTACGATTTACGGAGTAAGGCGTGTTTACAATTCGCGGAGAACCGTTGCCCCAAACCATCGCGTTACGCGGCTTCGCTGGTCGTTCCCCCGGAAACGGAAGACGATCCCCGTGGCAGCGCGCTGTGACACCTTAACGCGCGATAGTCATGCCAACGGGATATCATAATGTCGTGTCAATCACCAGATTTATGTACCTGTCACAGAGTCGGTCAAAGTATAAACTGAACTTCTCCTCCGACTTTGTATGCGAATGGAATTTTTCCTTGCCCACTCAGTATGCGAATTAATTATACGTTTATTGTCTAGACCGTTTATTGCGTTTGCCATCATTTTATGTGACAGATACACTGCACTGCGGAAGACGAGTGTGTGAATCAAAATCGATAATTTTATATTTACAAAAGCCTTATTTTGATTCCCATAAAATTAGATATGAAAATGGAAATTTGCATAAAGTAATCACCACAGCAACCGCATGAACCATAAGTGGCTCTTTACCAACTTCTGCAGATGTAAATTATTATACTTAACGGTTCAGGAGAAAGCTTTCAACTTTCAGATATTTTACGCACACTTTCATAAAATGCAATACAACGAGATGGAAAGATTATAGTATGCCGTGCGTACAATGAATTTTCATCCCCTCATTTTATGTTACTTCCCGTCCCTTCCGCATTATCCACAAACATGTAACGTAAACGTAACGTTCACAGATGTAAAATATTGCAAACTTTCTGACCGAAACAACAATTTACTTGTTAATCTACTTTCATTGTGAAGTGGCGCATACCACCGCGACGACATATAAACGAGTCACACTCTTTGAATTAGTAACGCGTGCAACAAGCTCGCGGGCTTCCTCATGAAATAATCATAAGATTATTCGTGCATAGTCGCCTGTTCCGCGCATCGCGCATATGCAGTTACACACATACAATACGCTCGCCTTAATTACCTACGAATTAAGAATTAATTGTTTATCAACGAACGGTACCGAAATAATAATAGCAACGCCGGCACCGGGAAGCTATTAAATTGGAAACTCGGCTCAACAGACTGCGAAATCCGGAAGTCGGTTCGAAATATTGCTCGGGATAAACATGTCTGCGACATCTAGACGTTTATATGCGTCGTTTCCACAAAATATATTCATTAACTATGATTTGTAGTTACGATATTTTCAAGAGAAACAGTAGAAAGAATTTCATAATACCGATGTATTATTTTCAATATACATTAGAAAATTTCCATGTAACTTTCCGTGTCATGCAAATGCTGCGTTTTTATTTTACATAAAAGTCCGCAGCCTAGTTATCAACTTAACACTAGATTTACGGGACACGTCAAAATGGCGGGTTCACAAACTTATTAATTTAGAATTTTAAGGGTAGTAAAGGCATATTTATAGGAAATTTATTCAGACGTTTATTCCTTGGACTACGTCTTGGACTACCATGGTAAAAACCGCTAAAAGTCTGACAAAATATATTCCCGTTATTTTTATAAAATAATCAACAGTAGCCTCTGTTATTGCTCCGTAAACCTAGTGTTAACGACCGTGGTGCACCGATTAAAATATGCTGTACAAATTCGGTTTTTACACGCCAATGAAAGCATATCTGCACGCGTATCACACCCAGCTGGTTAATTTTCAAGCAGCAGACTAATCATCGCATTTTTATGGTATAACACAAACACGAACGGGCATCTACAGTATAATTCCCGCAAAACAAGGAATATGGGTACCGCATCAATTATTTGAGACAAACAAGAATATTCGTCGATCAATTTGCACTTCATTGCTATCCAGATTTCGTAGAGATCCATTTCTTAGCAGAATCGTTACCGGAGATGAAAAATGGATTCTTTATGATAACATAAAGCGTTCCAAGCAATGGCTTTCCAAGCAATATCAACGCCTAAACCTAACCTATCACTTAGAAAGGTGTTACTGTGCATTTGGTGGGACTGTCGTGGCATAATTCACTTTGAGTTGTTGAAACCTGAGAAACAGTTACTGCTGGGTTGTATTGTCGGCATTACAACGGCTGTATTCAGAACTATTGAAAAAGAGGGCATAGTCACAGAAAAGGTGTAATACTGAAAATTGACAATGCCCGGCCCCATACAGCGGAACTCGCTCAGGAAAAAATAAAGAATTGCAATGGGAAGTTTTCTTTTCAGAACTCTGAAGCATTATTTAAGAAATAAAACATTCACTTCTGTAGATGATGCAATGGGGCACCTTGAGTCATATTTTGCTTCACTGACCCTGGATTTCTATAAGAGGGTGATTGAAAATTTGCAGAGAAGATGGTAAACTTGTTCTTGATAATGATGGAGATTATACAGTAAATTAAGAAGTCAAAACTTGAATTTTCTACAAAGTTTGTTTTTGATTTCAAAATAATTGATTACTTATGCATCCTCTTAATAATACCGGGAACACAGAGAGAGAGAGAGAGAGAGAGAGAGAGAGAGAGAGAGAGAGAGA
>CM052132.1:7029995-7127084 GCA_028454255.1 Halictus ligatus | reverse complement strand
AGAGAGAGAGAGAGAGAGAGAGAGAGAGAGAGAGAGAGAGAGAGAGAGAGAGAAAGGGAGAGAGAAAAAAAAGATTGAAAAGATCGCGGGACCGAACTCCCACGTGGGAAATTTAGAATTTCTCGATAGGAATCGGGACGAAGAGTGGAAAAGGCGGGAAAACAGGGGGACGGGCGAGAAAGAGAAAAGGAAGGAAAAAAGAAATAACGAAAGTTCGGAACTGCAGCTGACGTGCCAGATATTAAAAAGGATCCTCGGGGCGCCGATTTTCGAGCCATCGATAATCCGATCGTTACGGCGCGCGGCGGAGGATCGGCGACCGGCGAGATCGCCGGCGCGGCGTTTCCCCCGCGATCTTTCCCCATCGTGATCTTTCCCCACGCGTGATTTCGGCTTTACGGCAGTTTTACGAGCAACGGAAAATTAATTTTCGCACGGGCCGCCGCGCCGTCTCGAAAACGAGCGACCGCCGCCCCTCCTCCCTAACCCCTCCCCCGCCAGGCACAACCACCCTTTTCCCATCCGCCCGACGACGCTCATTTTTTTCCCGGTGGCTGTTCCAGCGCGCGCGTACGTCGCTCCTTCGCCTACACCTTCTCGCCATATAACACGGCCAACGTCCTTTTACAACCGCGCTTTTCGCGTTCAATGTTATCTTTACTGCCTCTCTCCCGCGTACGTTTCCCGGCCGACGTCGCAGACGGCGATAAATTATCGTGCGAGAACCGCGGCATTATTGTTACACCCTATTCCCGCGCCATCCATCCGCGGAAGTAATTACCCGTGCATAAACAAGGATTCGCTTTCGTGCGTGTTGCCCGTGAAATTATTTCTTCGCGCTCCGCCGAGCGAGGCAGAGCCCATCTTCTCGATTTCGTACGATGGTAATTTCCCACGGACAACCGGCAAATTGGAAACCGATCCCGGCCGAAACTGAGTCGCTTCCGATATTATTTCGAGCAATCGCGTGTCGATCACCGGTTCGTTCTGCGCGCAATTTATTTTCCATCGGCCGCTCGGGGAAATTCGATTAAATACGATTCCTGCTTCCCCTCGGTCTTCCTGTCTCTCTCTCTCTCTTTCTTTTTTCGTGATTTTTGTTTGGCATCGTTTATGAATTGTACTCTGCCGTGATTCTTTGGTTCGATCTTTAATGTTTCATTTTTATTGTAACTTCACCTTTACAGTGATTTCTCGATATATGTCGCCAAGGCCTGGATGATAAACGTCGCGGAATTATCCCCACTACCGCGGGCTATACCCCGTTAGATGCCGAGGATAGTGCAAACGTAACTCGGGAATGTCTCCTGCACGATACACGTCGCTAGTAAGACTCGTCTTGTTGACATATATCGAGAATTTACTGTAGCGCTCGTACACTTAGATCGATCGTGCTATACGGTACAGTGCGTCAACTGCTTGCGCTATGATTTATTTAACGACGACTGGAACATCTTTGTCATTTATAACTTCCTAGAGGAAGGAAGCTTACGTTTATTGTGTGCATGCACAGGGTGTCCGAAAAATGTCGTACGTCGCTCCCAAATATAATTCGCGTAACGGTGTCAGTGGAATTAATGGCGCGCAGTATTGTCGATGGTTCGTGTCGCGGGTCGAACTGGTCCGCGCGACAAGCCTCGCCGGCCAATAAGGTGTCGTTATCGTCGTCGCGGTAATTATCGTCATTAAGCGTCAGCGACGTCCCCTGTCATTAGGCCGACGGAACAGCCGATCGGACAACAAGGACTCCGTAGTCCTTGCGCCGTCGCCGAGGAGACTTAGAGCCAGGCCGCCGAAATTAAAAGGCGGCCGTGCATTATACATCGTGGACAGACCGGTGACATGAATATGTATGACGAAAACGGAAGTGTGCAGCTCCGGCCCCTTCTCGGCGGGAGAATTACGTATTTACGAATTTACAACCGAGGAACGCGGGGCTTGGCGAAGAGGACCGTGTCGATTGTTCCTGCGAGGACGTGTACCGGCGCATTTCTAAGGAAATCCTCGAGAGGCGACCCCTCTACGACCATTCGACTTATAATTAACCTTTAATTACTCCCATTCTGGTTCCCGCACAATTCCCTCGCGCAGCGTTTCACGTGACCCCAATGTGAACGAATTTTTTTATTACTTTAATAATATGTGGAGAAACATTTCTTCGAGAAAGTTTGTTTCTGAAACGTTCCTTCATATTTTTAAATAATATATTTCAATCTTCCACATTCTTTAATTCAAGGAGGGAGGTAAAGGTCCACGCAAGATCACATGTTTATACAAATTTTTAGCTATCTCGGAAACTAATTAATGCAACGGACAAATGCAAATCGGAACGAATTGTCGACAAGAGAACGATTATCCGATTAACAAATGCCAAACTAGAAACCTCAAAAATTCCATAAAATCAAAGTAAGTTATTCAATGAAATAAAAATTGAAAAAAGTTAAACGTGTGACACCGATTATTCTCCAACTTTCTTGCAATTTGAAGATCCTAATAAAATTTGGTACAATGAATATATTGACGTAAAATAATGGACAAACGATCCCGTCACTCGCATGTGGGTGACATGGCAATCAACGTGTTAAAAGAATGGAAAATAATTTGACAACATATCTTAAAAAGCTGAACTGTTCGTTAAAGAAGTTGCTCACAGCTTTGATCCGAATGATATCGCGGAATGAACGACGTAATAATTTCAAGTGTCCGGCGGTCAATAATTGAGCTGGTATTCGAACGTTTCCGGCGGGATATTCCGTCGCGGCGCAGTAACGAGGCATAATTTTTCATAATCGGAAAACAAATAATCGTCGTGCGCGTCATTTTATATTCCGCCTTAATAGCGGGCGAACGTGGCCGCGGCTCGAAAACGCGACCCGCGCTGATGCAAATCGGTTAATATTTCAACAAAATCACCGCCGGAAAATGTAGCCCGCCGGATGATCACCGGCCAGCGCCGATTTCCATATTCCCTCGGGTTAATTTTATAACCATAACGCGGCCAAACGATCGCAGAAGTATTTACTATTTGCTATATAATTTAATACTATACAGTGCATTAACGGCGGCCCCGCGCGCGCGCGCGAACTATAACGCGCGCGTCATTATCGTGCCGTTTCATTGCGCTCAACTATTCCATTTACGCGGGCATTTCCGTTCGCCCGTTTTAGCACATTATTAAATATCCTCCCGTTCCCCTCCGCTACCCTCCATCGATATTCCCGTATTTCTTTTCATACTTTCGTTCTCTCGCTTTTCCCATCCTATTTTCTTTTTTTTTGTTCTTTGCTCCGTGCTGGACCGCCGAGCCGTTCGAATCGCAAAAATTATTTCCCAGGCCAGATTATGGAAATCGAAGGCCGCGGATGCGACTCTCGGAAAGTAAAATTCTACCTCTAACCCCCACCCACCCCAGTTCGAAATTATAAGAAAAGGAGGCCATTAGGTTTTTTTCGTCGCGACGGAACGAAGTTCTTTTATCGTCGCGAAAGAAAGAGAGAGAAGGATTCGACGTTCTTTTAATATTATCCACCCCACCGTTCACCTCCCGCTGCCCCGAGAGGAAAAATAGAATTTATCGAATCCGGGAGGCGGGAAATGCAAAAGTTTCCTCCGAGATAATAATTTTACAATAATCCGGTCGGAATGGTAATTATTCCGGTCTCAGCCGAGGAAAACAAGCCGGCGAAAAGTTTCAATCCGACCGGATTATTGCGATATTTCAATATGGACGCCGCGAAGGGACGAGTACGGCCGAAGAACCGCGTCGTCCGCGCGAAACATTGTTTCATCCGAGTTATAATAATCGAGTCCATCGATATTGTGTCGCCGCTCGTTGCCCCGGCCGGCCGAATATTACGCGCGGCATTTGTCGTTTTCAATCAACGGGGGAAATTGCGACACGAGGAGATCGGTCGATCACGAGCGGGGCCCGTTATCAGCGAATTAACTTTCTTTCTGATGCGCGGCCGATCGCGTCAAAAGAAAAATATTACTCGCGGAAAAGGGACTTTCGAGGGCCGAACGGAACGTTCATATGAAATTTACAACGGCTCGATGGACGAGAACGCACCGACACCGAAATTAGAATGGCCAGA
Source organism: Halictus ligatus (assembly GCA_028454255.1). Lineage (NCBI taxonomy): Eukaryota > Metazoa > Arthropoda > Insecta > Hymenoptera > Halictidae > Halictus > Halictus ligatus. The sequence goes on along the minus strand of CM052132.1, from coordinate 7,122,990 downwards.
AAATTCATCTCACATTTATGACATTTCGGTCGTATTCAATTTCCCAGGGATGTGGAACTAATATGCGTTCACGAACGTTCGTTGTTGCAATTCAGCCGTTTTTTGAATACTTCATGGTGTACTCGACTGTCTGATCAACCATCGGCCGCTGTGGAGTGTGTCCGTTGTTAGTTTAATTAAGTTGGCACAGGCATGCGGACTCTCGTTTCAGCGGAACACGGTAGTTCGGATTTTGGTGAAACTTTCAACGATCTACGCTGATTTCACTGTATGTGTCGCCGAGGTCTCGACGGTAAACGTCGCGGATTTGTCCCCACTACCGCGGGGTATACCCAGCGAGAGACCACGAAGCTCGAGAGGCCTAACACGGTTTGAATATGTTTTCTGGACAATACCTGACGCTGGCAAGACTCGTGTTGTTGGAAAATATCGAGAATTCACTGTAATACTAATATATTATTCTATTACTGTATTGTTAGGTGCATCGATGAATTTATTACTGCACCATCGTAACACTATATGTTTTAGAGAGAACAACAGAGTGTTTAACGAAAAAAATCACTGTAATTATTTTATTAAACGGTAGTTCATCGAGCAAGTACATTCAATTTTTGTAGTACATTAATAACAAATTAATTATGAAATGAACCATTCTATTAGAGAATCGAGCGAGAGGTAATCCTTTCCGTAAACTCTTTACGGAACGTCGGAGTTCTTCGTGGATGGAGAAGACGGAAGAACGAAGGAGAACAAGAGACATGGAAACGGGAACGTATTATTTTCATCTTCTTTGCAGTTCGTATTAACAAAACGGACTACAATGTTCTTTTCAATTTTATAAACCGTCCGCGAAACGGCTCGCCGACGAAATAGAAATTGCACATATCGGGCGCAGTATGAAATTACTTGCGGGGGAACTTTTCCACGACTACAATTATTTTCAAACAGACCGGCTAACATGTAGCGGCAGAACAAAGCGAGATGAAGGAGCGGAGTTTCTCGTCGAGTTTAGCTACACGTTAAATCCGAAGAATTTTAAACGCAAGTCTCTCCCCTCCCCCTCCCACTACCACCGCTTATTGCGTTCATAAATAGAGGGAAAATTTAAATAGTACACAGAGCTTCAACTGCAAATTGTTTATCGCAACATTCCGCACGCCTTCTGGCACATTCGAGACGTTATCGCGGCAAAAATATCTCTGAACTGTAGCTGTTTTAAATATGCGATAACGAACCTCGGAATAATCGACGAATAATTTTATTCAGTCGAGAAAATCTGTTTCTTGCAAATCGTGGTATTTGCATTTCACATAATTAATTCGAGTGGACACCAGATGATCTTCGAAATTATCATTCAGTAATTCCGAGGCTTAATCTTTGCATTAAGCGAGCGCCAAAAATTATTCCAATTCAATTATTTTAGTTTTCATATTAGATTGTACCGAAAAGTTGTTTCGTTTTCAATCGATGCATTCAATTAAAATTCAAACTAGTCTTGAAAAAAGTAGAACATTAGTGATAATCATATTTGTAAGTATATGACCAACCTCTACAATTTTCTTATGACTAATGAAGTTTAAGGCATGTTTTAAAATTCTAATTTTACCAGAAATATTTCTCCAAATATTTATACTATCATTTCTACCATCAATTGTTGAAAGACTGTAGCAATCTAGAATTTTACTTTCTACACTAATAGTTTCATGTCTCAAAAAATTAATTCAGAATTCGTCAAAATACTTCAAATTGACACAACGGAAGGACGAGGTTTAAATAAAAGTTAGTTTCCAAGAAAAAAATGAATTCTCGATGCTTGTCAACAATTCGGTTCTTGCCAGCGTCAAGTATCGTCCAGGACACATACCCGTGTCATGCTTACACTCCTCGAGGTCTTTCGAGTTTCGTGGCCCCTCACGGGATATACCCAGCGATAGTGGGAATAATTCGGCGACATTTATCATCCAGGTCTCGACGACATACATAGAGAAAACCCTGTGTCACGCTAGGAAAATGTACCAAATTAATAGAAGAAACTAGTAAAACAGAATGAGAGACAGATATAAAATATCAATTCTCTTCGTTTACAATTAACCCTAGAGTGGTCGCGCGAATTTTCGTAACGAAAAAATAAAAATATCACTGGGTACAAATAACAAGACATATATAATGCATTGTTTTTAATTCCGAACGACTAGAAGTACAATAATGGAAATTATTACATATTCATGAATAAACAATCTCTATTTCGGTTATGAGTAAATAATGTCGGTCTGTGAGACCGGGCGCGACCACTCTAGGCTTAAACAAGACGAGATGAAGGGCATACCGTTCGTTCGGGAAAAAGCGTGAAACTGGTACGAGGCAAGGACAAAAGTACGGTAAAAGTGTGTTTCGAAGAATTAGTGTTTGCACGAGGCGGCAGGGAGACCGAGCCGGGCTCACGGTCGCAATCAGGAAGCTCGTTTGATGCATGCCTCGGTTCCTCAGTGACAATGCACCGCGACGGGTTGCACGCGAATCGATGGCAGCGCTAATGGCCCGTGTCTGGTCTCGCTGTCAGCTATTTTTCTTGCCTCTTCCTGATCCGAGGGTGACCAGCGTTGCACGGCCGGTTACACGGCGTCGACAACGCTGCTCCGCGGCTTTAATATCGCATTTATTCAAATTGCCCATTAGACTGGCCCGTGTACACGTGCACAGGTTTTTCCGCGTGTGCGCGTCCGCTCGGGCGTTTCTCGCACCCGCGCGATGACTGGCTAAATGGAGTCCCCATGTAAATCGAATTCGCGGTAGTTCCTCCACCCCCGTCCCCCCGCCACACTTTTTTCCCCGCGTGTACACCGGCCCCGGGTATCAATATTTATAACGTCGTCGAATTACACAGGCATAATGGGGTCCCGATAGTCGGTAGTTGCTCATCGTCGCTCGTGATTAATCTTTGCGTTAATATTAGCGTGGCGCTCGTGCGCCCCGCGGATCCTTGGGAACCCGATTTTGCAGTTAGCGATCGTGTTAGTGTGGATGGAATTGGACGGACTATTCCGGAGCTTGGGTCTGAATTATTGGGAATGATTAACCGGTTCGTTAAACCTGCCATCGGGATTGTTGCGCTGATCTATTTCGCGATAGGTATTCGACGTTTTAATTTTGCGGGTACAAGTATGTTATAACTGGACCTGCGGATATTTATGCAAAATAAACACTTTTCGCCTGAATTGCAAGGGACAAATAGAGGAGACCTTGCAAATAGAATTGCAAGGTCAAATAGAAATTTATTTTCTTTCTTGTTATGTTTAGCAGATTGAAAATAATATGATAGTATGTTTAAATTTTTCTAATGTTTGCGCTACGTAAATTTACACCTACTAATTTTCGTCACAAATGCATCAAATCCGCAGTCTAGGTATAACACCAAGGCTATCCAGAAATACTTTTGGGCGGTTAGTTTATCGTTTTAGGTATTAGCAATATTTTTTGGTATTTTATAGAATTTATGACAGCTTCTGGGAAACTGTTAATTTTATTGGTTTAGCATTTCTGGTGCCATTTTTCGTGAATTTTTCTGTCCAAGCTCGCTCCAGATTAGTACAAAGTTTTACGAAATGAAAATTAGATTGAAACTTGGATTTCTTGAAAAGAATCTTTCGTGCGAACCTCTGGAACACCATTCATCGCTGCATAAAAACTATCGCTTATGTTCTCGACGCAATTTTATTGGGTCGTAACATAAATGGCAGCATAAAAAGTTCGGTTATATTTAATATGCTTTCTTTATTAAAAAAATGTCTTCTTCATTAAGTGAAGGTAACTTTTGTCTTTATTAAAAAGACTGTAAGTGACTTTTTCTCCTGGGTCGTTAGAATTGAAGCATACTTGCACCAGTAACCGAACTTATTTATATTACAACTTAATATACTCACGAAATAACCTTTTCTTGCTTATGCTTTTCATATCAGTTAATAGCTATTTCTAGATTTAACGATCCGTTAACTGCAATTCAAATGGTTTGATTCAAATCTGCCTTTTTTACGAGTCGCAAGCTGTCGCGTGTTAAAACGAAGAAAATTAACATTTCCGCCATGTTCTTTCGTTCCAGCTTAATCTTTTGCCATCTCGAGCTTGTTAATCAAGTTATCTTTCGCCTCGTTCTGGATCTCCTCCTATTCTTTGCGTGGCTGTAGTTTACATTTTTACAGTTGTCTGTTTTTTCCATATCTTTTGCACTTGCTGCTGGAAATAGTTAAAAGACGGTTTCTAACACGAAACTTTTCTCTACTATATTAATTTTTATCTTTTTTAGTTTCCAGACGTGAATGCTTTTTATAGTCCTTTATGACCAACGTGTTCAGAGTCCTTAAAGAAACGTATTACAGTGATTTCTCTATATATGTCGTCAAGGCCTGGATGGTAAACGTCGCGGGGACGGCGAGGAGTGTAAACATAAGACGGCTCGGATATGCTTCCTGCACGATACTTGACACTGGCAAGACCCGTCTTGTTGACATATATCGAAAATTCACTGTATATCGCACAGTTTCATTTTGATGTTGAAACTTCAAAAGAAAATGATTGTGTATATGTGTGTGAAAATTAAGCTTATAGGACTACCATTGTGCAAAGTTTAAAATTAATAAACCTTTATAGGTGTTCTCGAACAGAATCCTTTGATAGCAGCGCAAATAGGATACAAAACGTAGAGCACTCTATAGAATCTAGGTTGAATTGACGACATTGCTAGCTGTAAATTAGAGGAGACGTTATTGCGACATTTCATAAAGTTTTTGATGGTAATTTGGCAATTCCTGTGACTCTGCCCACGCAACACAAAACTGTTACGACCATCAGTTCCGCTATAAAGCAATCATCTTGTCCCGAAGACGTTGTAAACTGGTCGTTGTTGGTCAATTGCACGTCAAGTGCAATTGAATCTTATCTTCAGGACGTTACTTATTATAGGGGTAATAAACTGATGGCCTCTTCCAGTTTCTTGTTCCGCTGAGAATTCGAGCAACGCTCTCCGTAATGTCTTTACTCACCTGTCTGTACTATTTCCGGTGTTTCTCCTCAACTAGAAACACCACCGACCGTTTACTGTTTCTGAAAAGAGCGTATAAAAGAAGCAAAACAAAAACTTATTACTTTCTTCAAACGAATAATTTTTAAAATCATTTCTAACGTTATAAACTGTTAGGTATATTAGATATAACTCTTACTTGTTGGAGATCATTGTACCACCAGTTACCAACCACCCTGTATATTACAACTACAATCTACCGATCATACTAAGGTAGTCAACTCTAAAAACCAGTAAAATTACACTAAAATAATCCATCAATCAGTTACACGTACAATCAATTATATTCTATTATCTAGCTTAACATCCGCAAAAAAAAAACTTTAACAAACTCCATCTATTACTTTCGATCACGCGCTAATCCGTCACGTTCATCAGCAAGCCCGATCGATAAGATCTATCTATCAAGTTAATAAACACGATTCGGCCCCGGATCGCGCGGCAATCTCCCATATTTTTCGGCCGCACCGTCATTCCGAATTGTCAATGACGTGTGACCATGTTGTCCGCGCGTGAACCGCGTAGTCGACGGACAGGAGTCGGTGGACAGGAAATATTCAAACAATTTATCGGATCAGACGCGAGTAAAAGCCTCCGTATTGTAGCAAGACCTGTTCGATAACGGGCGAAAGTTAAATCACGACGGCGCGTGAGAATGATATTCCATTAACAGGCTGCATACTAATTAGGAAATTAAGCCGGCCTGGTGTGTATCAGCGGATCGATTTTCATTCGGCGGGAGGCTCCGGTAAAGATCAGAGGGAGCAGATAGAGCCGGCCGTCGTAACGCGGACTTTAACTTGGAATTATGCGCTCGTTCCGCCCGGTTTCGGCAGATAGAAGGGCTCGGGCTCACCGGGTATATTCTGCCTAACGCGGTGTCAAAATCGGCGTTCGCTCGACGGGCGTTTTGGCTTGCTAATTAAATCCGGCCGAGCCTTACGTGGCAGGGCGACGGGACAGGCCGCAAACAGATACGCGGGAAGGAGGGAGAGAGAAAGAGAAAGAGAGAGAGAGACCGTGGATATATATATATACACGCGTGCACGGTCGGCAAATAGAATTTCGCGTGGATGCGACGAGGACCGGGATGCTGCAGGATGTTCAATCGGACAGGACGCGCTCAATGTCCCGAAAGGCTATCTGGCTCGATATACCGTCCGTTTCCACGCGTGCACACGCGGCCACGCGGCGGGTATCTACGGCAGAGGCATGACGTTCGTAATGCGGTGACAATGAGCGGCCATATTAAACCGGTAATGGCGCCATTCGAGTACACGATAACCGATGTCGTTGTTATCTCCAGGTGGGGGCCATTCCGTTGATCACTCGACGCTGCTGCCCGTCGAAACGCCAGTTCCGATTCACTTTTATCTACTTCCTCACCCTTCGCTTCCCTGCCGGATCACCGATACCGTGATCGTCTCGCTGAGGCTTTCTAACTCTTTCCACGCGAAATTTTTCCGTTTTGGCTCTCTCTTCTTGACACTCGATTGTCCTCCAAAATCGATGTTTTCGGGCATCGGAAGAAGTTCGTTCTATTCCTGCAAAATGAATACAAGTCAAATTTTCGTGTAATGTGTAAAGTTAAGGTCAACGGAAAGCTGGATTCATGCCGGCGGTACGCATGACGTGGAACTTTCGAGTGCTTCGATATTCCATTGTTTATACGAGGTTGGAGAAAGCGAGAAAACGCTTTCTCGCTTTGTTGATTTGAAATTGGGAACACATCAGTGGAGAAAGTTTTATCGCACTGTCTTTACCGTGTGTATCCGACGTTACTGCAAATGGACGTTATTATAAATAGCAAATTCATTAACGGTGACAACGTTAACGGGGTGTTTAACTCGTTTCTTGTGAGCAGCACTTGAGATTTTTTTAACGTAGAGTTTGGTGTGTGAATACCAAAGTAAGCTGCTGTTGAAATTAAAAAATTGTTGTTTGATCTCCTGCGCGCCAGTTCTGTTAGGTCTTCAAATTAATTCGTGGCCGTTACATTAATAACTCCAACATAATTTTCATTGTTTTACTTTCTAAAATGTCAAATTTACAATTGTTTGTTTATTTTTTATTACAGGTAAGATCCAGTCTTTAGTAACATCTCATAGAAACCCTAGACTAGCTGTTTGGTGAGTTTTATATACGGACAGAGAATTTGTATGCATCTGATTGAATTTTTTATTTTATTGAAATTATTTTTTTAAAAAAAGTGAAATTTCCATACAGTCGCTGTGTCTTGCAAATGACGATGAAAATTTGTATTTTTCCATACAGATTCGTAGTCGAATTATATGTGTCCATGGAAATAAATTTATTAAAATCTTAACAGTAATAAACTAAAAAATTTGACAACCGCAATTTTGAGTGTTAAGAAAATTGTTATGTCAAGAAAATTAGTAATAGTTTCATCTACATGTCGAAGACACCGTTGAGTTCAATTAATACGGATGGATGTTTGTTTGTCTTTCTCTTGTTGTTTTGCACTTGGCTTCGTCGTAATTATTGGCAATAAATAAAACGAATAAAAAATTCTTTATGAAAATCGAACGGAAACACTGAATTCAACCATGCGATAGCTTCGATTTTATTATGTGTATTATATTCGTACGTTATGATTGTGAAAATATATGTACACGGTACACCAGCGATAGCGTTGGTCCCGTTTACATTACAAAATTTGGTTATTTAAATACGGCGCCGGGAATGGAACTTTCGGCGCGCGTACGCGTTGAAACTTCAAAGTCCATTTATAAATATTGGCACGTTCCTTTTGTTTAATGACAATTCGATGTGTCGTGCAGATGACACATTCTGCGCCACTTTTGTTGTCCCGCGTTGTTAAAAACATTTAACGATATCGTAATGATCCTTTTTACATCGTATTCTGCGAACGTATCGGTATCGTTGCATGCGAAGTGCATATCGATTGGTTATTCATTAATGAAACATTTTCGCTGCGGGATACATTTCACAAATTAACTTTCGAAACGCAGATCGTTGTTTTTGTAATAATATTTCTGTATTTAAAACAGTTCTGTGACAAACGACATCTGGAAATTATTACTCCGTCACGATGACGAACAATGAGGTTCTGTTACGGAATCTGTCTGGTTTTTAATTAACAATTAGATAAAGTTTGGATTCGGTACAATTTCTATGATGCGATCATTGATAATATTCATTGAACCTCACACACGCAGGCTGACGAAAGTATTCGAACGCCTTTTAAAACACTCTAACATTTTCTTAAATTGGACTTCACTTTTTTCGAGCAGTTAGAAGAATTGGTTTGCCGAACGAAGTGCAGAGAAGATTTTGAAAAAGTTGCAATTTCTAGGAATTATAGGAGCTAATAGGAAACTAATTGGTAAGAAGCTAATTGGAAACACTTTCCAAAACTTTTCTATTTCAGCCTGCAATGAAAATTTAACGTGTGCGTTTTGTAGTATGTTAGTTATACACATGCTGAAAATTTCATTGAAATCAATTAATACACACACGAGCTTCAACCAGTTAAAACTGGTGAAAATCGTAGTTTTTCACGACTTTTAAACGTGCCGTTTTTATCCGCGTCAACCGATTTCGATGAAATTGTCAGTATGCGTATAACTACTGTGGATCTACAAAACACGCCTAATTTAAATTTTCATTTCAGGCTCAAACAAAAAACGTTTTGCAAATGCTTTTTCTATTTGCTCTTACAATTCCTAGCAATTGAAATTTTTTCAAAATCTTTTCCGCGCGTCGTTCGGTAAACCAATTCTTCTAACTGCTCGAAAAAAGTTAGGCCGTACAGTCCTATTTAAAAAAAGTTACACTGTTTTAACTGGCGTTCGAACACTTTCGCGATCCGGTGAGTACAGAAAACCGAAATTATAGATATCCAGGATCGAGATTTCTACGGGATAATGGTCGCAGCGACGAAGCCCGGCGACATAAATGGCCTAATGAAAATTAGATACCGGCTTACGAACGAATTAGGAGCGTATCGAATTAACGAGGAGGGAAGCGAGGATTTCTGGAACGGTCGGCGGCGATCGTCAGTCTCTTTGATTCCGAAATATTTTATTCGACAGCGATAGGTAGGATTCGGGTCGAATAGGATTCATTACCGCTTCCTTTTTCTCCTCCCCCCCCCCCTCCTTGTCGGAGGACATTCGACGAAACGATTTCACATCACGATCCCGGCCCCCGTCCAGCCCCGTGCTCCTTGCTGAGCAAGGACCTAACCGGGATACCTCGTAACGCTCTCGGAAAAGCGAACGCAGCGCGGCAGGATGTGATCCAGGATGCACTTCCGGCGGCACTGATTCCACCACCGAACCCTCCCCCTCCCCTCCCTGTCGGCAATCCAGCGTTACACCAGTAGCGGAACTCGCGACCAAATATCAGAGTCAGGTCTTCCTAAGCTACCCCCCTCCCCCCCCCTCAACCCCTCCTCCACCCGTGTGCTCATCTTCCCGTTCCAGGATTCGCCCGTTTCGAATTCACTAGAGTAGAATATGAACCGAGTACGTACATCCGTGCGCGCGAAATCGATCGGACGTTCAACGCTCGAAAGAATTCTGCGAACCGATTTCAATCCGAATAGAACAGGCAATTACGGTTGTTAATGAAGATTCGAGGGGCCCGCCGCCACTGGATAAGCTGCGATCACAGGAAATAGTGTTTCGCAAAATGGATCCCCGGTTCTACCGGAAAGGTCTTCTCAGTGATCTGGTTTAAAGCTCGCAGAAGTGGCTGAACCGCTCTGAGAATTTTGGGTGTTCGACTTTTCGAAAATTCCGCGGCAGAGAATTCACGAAAATTCGCCAAAAGCTGTGTTTAAACGCGCACCTTGACACTAGGTTTACGGAGCACTAAATACAGTGCATTCACGATATATGTCAACAACGCGGGTCTTACCAGCGTCGTGTATCGTGTAGGTCACCTGAGATATACCCGAGCTGTGTTATGGTTACACTCCTCGGCGTCCGAGACTTCTCGAGTGATAATTCCGCGACGTTTATCATCCACGCCCGAGCGACATATATAGAGAAACCACTATGACTACATCACATTACTTTACGAAAGTAACGAGATGCAAATTTTTAGACATTTTTTTACATCAGGTCGTCCCATAAGTTCGTCCCGCGGATATGTTTACATTATTCACCACTGAAAAGTATTTTAATGAAAAACCGCAGAAATTTGTGGTTGTGGAATGAAAGGGTGATTACATACTTTATTTTTAGAATTTAAATGGCACAAGAGTAATAAACGGCACGAACTTATGGGACGACCACGATTTGTGGTTGTGAGGTTGTGGAATGAAAGGGTGATTACATACTTTATTTTTAGAATTTAAATGGCACAAGAGTAATAAACGGCACGAACTTATGCGACGACCTAATATGTACCCAATGAGATAAGTTTATTGAATAATTTCTAATTTCTCTTCTCTACAAGCTCAATAATCTAATCGAATTAGCACTGTCTGTACATACCTACTTGCACCATTACCGAAGTGAAGGCGATTTCTTGTCAAAGGTAACGGTTCTGAATCGCTCTGGAAAACGTTCAATACGCTCGGAAACCCGTAAACTGCTGTTGCTAATAAGTTTACCAACAAGTTGTTACGCAACAAAGCTACGGAGAGAATTCCACGGACTTCGCGGGAAAGAAAATTGTTGACTTTCACTGGCTCGAATCGAACGCGGTGAAAATAAGGCAAATAAATGAGAAGCTTCTGAAATAATCGCATCCGGAAACGAGGAAAACAGAATTTCAACCGGCGAAATTAATTATTGAAATTTTGCTCGAATATATGTTGGTACTTACTCCAGTAATTTAAACATTTTATTTCGTGAGAAGAATGTTTCGATATTGTTACGCTATAAACAGAAGGAATGATCGTAGCGGGAAATATAGTATCGCTTATACCCCGGGGTGGTTGTGAGGAATATTACAGGATTGTTTGGCGGAGTGGGTGGGTATACGTGTGCGGGTGTGTGGGAGTGTGTGCTTGTTTCGAGTGGGCGAGGATATGCATCCGAGAAAAGGCAGTTGAGAGCCACCTATGAAAGCGAAAACACGCGGAAATTGACCCGCGAATTGCAGTTTTGAGATTTTGCAGAATTTTAGAAGTTGAAAGGGCTTTCTTTATGATCCCATTCAACTTCTTACTATTTGTCTTTTACGGTGCACTCCGTACTATATAAACTTTGGTATAATGTAATATCGCTTTTACTAACAAGGTGTGTTTTATACATTTGCATTATATATCATAGAAATTGGCGAAATACCAACAGTCCTGGATTATAGTAATTAGACTGCAAAATGAATTTATGACAAGATTGAGTAATTGAGTAAACTAGTAGGCCAAATGCGAAACAGTAAAAATGTTTAAACAGCTCTCTTTCATTATTTTCAGCTTACTAAAAATATTTAAAAAGGGAAATAACAGGTCCACATAATTTGAAATATTGCTTAAAGTATTTGTTACACGTTTCGCAGAATAATAATTTTAATATATTTGTCATTTAAGACCAAAAAGATCCAAGTTCCTCTCGGCTCAGGAATGTAACATTTATTTGAAATGTACAAAGAGATAATTGAACAATTTTTTCATAATTATTTGATTAACGTAAAAGTGGTTTAAGTAAACATTTGTGCGTCCGATTTCACAATGACAAGGGTGTACTAGTCATAAGAAAAATGTAATATCCCCCGATACTTTCATGGTTTATTTCTATAAACCATCGTTTCCTTAATTCCTCACAGTTGGACTGCCGATCTTTATGCATTTATGGTTTACGAAAATTTTCAAAAAATGCTGCAATACAAAATTCCATGTAATTTAGTACGATTTTGCAAAGGCGTTCCCACGAAAAATAGGATTTCACTTCGTCCTATTCTCTTAAAATTTGTCTAGAAAAATAGGAAATTGCATAAACATCTACTCATGATCCAATGATCAACTGTTTTCGGCTCGCACATTTTTCCCATTAAACGGCTCATTTATTCTCGCGTATAGGATCCCATTTCCCCGAAACGCATCGATTCTTTCACTGTCGCCGTCGCCGGCCGGTCAGCTGTTCGCAATTCCCATGTGACCGGGATAAATCCTCTAATCAACCGAAGAATCCGGTAAATCTGGACTGGCGTCGTTCGTTTCCGGCGGGCCGGCCGGATCCGGTGTACGATTCTGCTGATTAGTTAATTAGACTGAGCGAAAGCGGACCGGCGTCATTTCCGGGGCGGGGGGTGGGGGGCGAAACTTCGCGGCCGGAAATAGTTCGACGAAAGTTCGTGGCTCGTTAGCGACGGCCTCCTGTCCCGCGATTTTACGTGACCATGCGTGGTCAGGCTAGGACTATACTGATTCGACGATCGCGGCGAAACAACGATTAAAACTTCCGACGTTCGATAATGCCGAACGACGGAGATCACGTGACCCGGAATAATGAAACGTTCGAGCGAGATGACCAAGCATTTGCGACCCTGTGCGCTGGACGCGTTTAGTATCGCGCTGAAAATGGCTTAAGTCATTCTGATGGGAGTACGTAACTCTTACTTGAAGGTCTTCACACTTTTCCAGTTGGTACATTGATTTCTCTATATATGTTGCCAAGGCCTGGACGACAAACGTCGCGGAATTATCCCCACTACCACGGGATATACCCCGTGAAGGACGTCGAGGAGTGTAAACATAACACGGATCGGGCTTGTCTTCTGTTGTTGACATATATTAACCCCTTTGACCCGCAATTTTTAACACACTACTCGTCAGCAATTATTTAATAGACTTTTTAAAACTGAGGATCAATTATTTCTACCAAAAGTAACGAAAGACAACAAATTTTTCAGAATTGCAACAAATTATTTGTCGCCGTAAATTCCGCTCGCATACTTGAAATTCGTTGGTACGAAAAATGTGTACTTTTCTGGATCGGTTTCGCACATACTCGAAGCGGAATAATTTTTCAGCATGTTCACAGTCGATCGCGTCAACTTGGAAAACCCTTTAACCGAATGGCGACTGTAAGGAACAGCTAAAAATTGCTGTATTATTATTCAAAATATTTTTTACATTATTAAATTTTCGTATCTATAATATGAAAAAATATGTATAAATATAGAAGGGAAATATTCTAGGTCGGAAGAAATGTTTCGTTTTGGAGTTAGAATAGCTTCGAGTGCGGAGGGTTAATTTGCATTGCGACCATTTGCAACTACTATTAAACCCCGCCTTGGCCTGCCCGGAGGTCGGTGCTCGAAGGACTTGAATTTGAGGTACCGCGTACGCACACGACCTTTGTCCGCGGCACGTTTTATTTGCATAAATTTTCCGGCTCGTCTTCGAACGTGCCTCTCTCCGGCCTCCATTTGCCGGACGAAAGTTACTTCGCTGTCGGAATTTTTCCGTGGAACTCTAAACGGCGCGGAACGCTCGCGTTATTGTTTGAACAAAACGGTCCCGTTCAGGCACCGTATTATCGATACCGACGTCCGATTGCACGGCATTCGTTTTATTGGTCGTTGAATAGCACCGGCCTTAATCGTTCTCCGATGATTCATCACACTCCCTATTCGTCGCGTCAGTTTTCTACGCGGCCGCGAATTCATTGGCACAAAAAGAAAAAACAGAAAAAATACCGATACGCCAGTGGAACGCGAGAATCGACGAGAGCAAACCGTCGAGCAATTAAAAAAAGTCCCAGAGAAATTTTATTGCGTCTCTCCGGAGTAGTTCCGGAGCTCTCTATCTCTCTCTCTCTCTCTTACCCTTTTTTCTTCCTTCCAGCGGCCTGATTCTTTTTTATTGACGCACAAAGCAACCCTCGAAGTGATTTCGCGAAAGTACGCTTCCCCGTTCGGCCGAACAGGAAAGAAACAGTTCGTTCTCTTTGTCACGGTCGTCGGACGTTCTTTCTCCACCGGTGAAGAGAAACGTTGCTCGGCAAGGGCCGTTTTATTTCGCGGAGTTTCTCGCTCGCCGGCTTACCTCGTAACGTTACATCCTCCGCCCGGTTACAACCGACGGCAATTAAGCGGATCTCCAGCCAGTTTAAACACCCGTCCGCTTTTCGTAATATACGTAAATCCTGTTGCGTCCTTATGCACGCTTGTTACCGGTATGTTTCGCCGCATCTGCTCCCTATCATCGCTGTCCCTGAACGTGCTTTATGGCTACAGGCATGGCCAAAAACCGCTGCTCGCTAACCCCCAATTCCTCCACAATGGAAACACTCACTCGAACAGTCTGTACTAGATACGAGTAGCTTCGAGAATCTATGGACCGTTTATTTTAAAAGTGGTGTAAGTCCATTTTGTTTTTTAACCAGTTAGCTATGTACGTTCGACGCGTTTACACGTCAATTCAAAACTCCATTGTGGTGCGGTTGACGTTAAAGAATCGTTACTTTCTTATCGAATAAAAATGTAATTCTTTCTCAGTTCGCTTTACTTTTTTCGTCTTTATAACGACGGCATTTGGCCTGTGTTCGACGTGTATACTCGTCATTGTTTGATTTTAATTCCGTGCCCGTGAGGGATTTTTTAAATTAAACTCCGCGGTTACCTGGTTAAAATGAGATATCACATAATTAGTATAATTGCATTTTCTCTTGTCAACAAAGAATGGACTTGCAACGCTTTCATAATAAACGGTCTATATATTGTTTGAATCTATTAAAAGTCGTGCACAAAGTTTGTAATATTTCTGTAAGTTTCTTCATTGGAATATACTGGAACAATACACAGGGTGTCCCAGAAATTGTGTTGGAAAAAGAAAGGGTTAAAACTTCCAAAATAAAGGACAAAGGGGAAGGGTACGTTTAGAATTCACCCTCCGTTTTTTCTGGCACTATTTCCGGGACACCCTGTACAATCCAACCAAGGAAATTCCACCGTAAAAAATGATACGGAGTGTATAAATATTTTTAAAAAATTCTTTATTTAAGAAATTTTACTGCGGTCTCGAACTTCCCCCAGCAAAAACATCACAGAATAGTTGATTTACACATTCGACTGCAATATTTACCCAATTTCTATGCGTACAACGATCCCCTCTGTATCCCACAGTTTACAATACTTTCATTACCACGCGCAGATTAGAAAATCAATATTTCCTACACCGCAACGAATCGCGTCAATTTGTTTCGCAACAGAAAATTCGCAGTCAGTAAATCCGCCGCGGCTCGAACACGCGGAAAGTCAGTCGAATTCTACAGCGAGTGCAACAATCGTTCCCACATTGAATAAACAAAGCTCCGATTTTCACTTTTCCCGCAAACCCACCTGGGAGCACGAAACACCAGTCGTCATAGCGCGCGCGATATCGCGTACCAGACAAAATCCGTAAAAACTATTAAAAGTTAACGAAAAAAGAAAAAAATTTTTTTTCGAAAGCGCGCGTGAAATTGCTCCGTAAAAATGCATTGCCCGGATCGAACCAGCATAGAGAGAGAAGGGGAGAAAAGGAGAGAGAGAGAGTGAGAAAGTGGAATACAGAGGAAAAGAGTTAGAGGGAAGGGTGGGGGGATGTAGAGGGGGATGTATTGGTAGCAGAAAATCCGTTTTCCGTTTCCGTGGTCGCGGCGACGCCTTGCCGTCCATAAAATCACACGCGGCCGTCGCACACAATTCCGCTGCGGCCGCGGTTTTCAAGCGGGTCACGGTTTAATCATCGTTGTAAACGGCGGCGCGGCTCCAAGGGTTTCCCAGAGAGCATCGATGCAAAGGTTCAGCGCGAAGAGGATCCGACTAACCGCGGAAACGTTTCCGGGCTGCTATTGCTCGTCATGCCGTCGGCCACGCCCCCCGTTAAATTCCCAGAGCCCTCGCAACCCCTCCGGTAACCACGCTCGACCCCTACACAGTGGGATACCTGCCCTATCTACCGTGGACAAAATTGAACGCTACTGTTCTCAATAAAAAAAATTTTGAGTAATTCGATAACACGAGTACTCGATAAAATTTAGCAGCTACTTCCAGTGACCTCGAGTGACCTTCATTGATCGGTTATTGCACGCGTCACAAAACGTTCTATCAGATGATAAAAATGTATCGGTACGCTAAGAAAAACGAAGTTGACCTCTACGCCAACTCTATCGAAACACTATAATATTTACATCAGACTATGTACCGCGCTGAAATTAATACAACGCGGAAGCCTGAGAATTAAATTGTAACGCAGGGGGTTAATATATTATAAATAAATAAGTAGATACACTTTGAACCAATGACCCGAGAAAAATCATTTTGGCAAACTGGATCGGGCAAATACTCTGCTATGCGCAACGGTAGCCACCTTCTATCGGCCTGTAGGTATGCGCTGCGGTCCGGATAATCTCGTTGGAAGACCCTGGACCGGAGAATGTAGACAGAAACGCGACGATACGATGATATCCGATCGGCAAACGGAATGACGTTACCGGCAGACTTCGTTACTCCGCGATGCCCGACCGTCACCGACGGTTTAACTATACCGCAGCGGAACTCTCCACCCGGACACGGTTCGTTTACTTTTCGAATGCGGCGGCACAGAGAAGAGGATGAATGGAAAGGATGCCTGTGCCCTGGAACCGATTCCGCCCGCGAAATCATTCCGTCCGCTCGTGATTCGCGCGCGAACCGGTTCTGCGCGTCGCGCCGATCCGAATGGTAAACCTTGAATGACCTTGGAGGGGATAGGATAAACCCGTCACAGAAAAAGTTACGGGTCACGGTCTGCACGAGGATGGCAATACAGTGAATTCTCGATATATGTCAACAAAACGGGTCTTGCCAGCGACACATATCATCTAGGAGATATTATTATTCTGTCATGCACGTGAAATTCATACCCAAGCTGTTTACACTCCTCAAGGGCTCTCGAGCTTCGAGGCCCCTGACGGGGTATACCCGGCGGTAGTGGGGATAGTTCTGCGACGTTCAGCATCCAGGCGTCGGTGGACATATATCGAGAAAACCATGTGGTTCCATTTAAAAAATCGAAGGACACCTTAAAACTTCAGGGACACGATTACACCAACCCTTCAAGAAAGTAAGTTCAGGGCCAGGTGAAAAAATTATTGCACGTTTGAATTTTAAGCAAATCATACCCCACAGCTCCAACCCTGTTTTCTCGAATCGAATCCGAAAATAGGTGATCTCGGGCGACTTGTGCTGGAAACGCGACCGCTGGGCTCGGAACCTTTCCGTCCGCAAAGGGATGAAAGACCGTACCCCATAGATCGTACGTTCAAGCTTGACTCTACGGTGTGGCGTGGGTGTGTGCGCGCGGCCGTTCCGTCGACAGTTTTATTTACGTGAATTTATCCGGGGCCTGGTTGATCGACGCGACTGATCGATACGCCGCTGCTGAAAAGAACGGAATTGGCAAATTGGGCGAGGCACGCGGGGAGTGGAACGCGAAAGGTGGGTCTAAAGGGTAGGGCGGGGGAGGGCGGCAAGGAGTACTCTCGGCGACCGTGGCATCGTTTTATCAACGAATTCCTGGCGAAAGCTCGGGGGTACAGGTCGGGGCACACCGCTGATCGCGGCCGATACGCCCCGCGTATTTTTCTATTTCCCGAAATCAGTAGACGGCTTCAGCGAGGGAAAAACGGGGGGTGATAGAGGGTGGTTCGGGAAGAGGGGTGGGGGGTCGATAGATTGGCACACGGGCACGCTCTCGCGAATACCGAAAGTGTAGTCGGCAGGCCTGGAAGGGTAATGTGCGCGAGACCGATGGTTTGGTTTTGGCGACCGGAAAGGGGCGGAAAGAGAACTGCGGCGAGGGGAGGAAACCCCCGACGGCACAGGGGCGAAAGGGGAGGGGGCGGCGATGGGCGGACGGGGGTACCCGAGATTCGTGGGACAGGCCACTAAATTTCCCGTCCAATTTGGGTGTACACGATTCGAGCGCTGTTGTGCCGCGTCCTACCCCCGGAACAGGCTACACTCTCCGCCAGGCGGACGCTTTACATCGGCGCGGATCAGCCGGCGTGCATGCGAACGATCGAGCCCATGTTGTTCTTCCGTTAACCCGCATAACCGCGTTCTTATGCGAGCCGCGCGACGACCGTGTTTCGCCAAAGCTGATCCGACCGGAGGTGATGACCGTCGCGTCGTTCCCCGCCACGTTTCAAATCTCGCGTTACACAGGGTATTTTCGAAATCATGGTGGTAGTGGCCCTCGATGGTGATTCTACACGCAGAAACAAGTCGAAAAGGTGGAACAACGTTTATTTGTTCAATGCCTCGTTTACGAGAAAATCGTGGTTAGAAATGCAGCGAACACTCGTGCTATTAGACAGGTGACGCGTCTGACCATTACCCCTCCGTTTCTACTTATTTTAAGTATTAAGGCACGCGACCTTCGCGGACGTTCGAACTCACTTTTCTTGGAAACCAGACGTTAAACAAGCAAATGTTACTGCTTCTTTTTTCTTGATTCTCTATGTAGAATCTCCACACGGCCGCTTGTGCCGTAATTTCGGGAACACCCTTTATATATAGTGTATTCTTTTCAACACGTTCACTGTCGAACGCATTAAACTGGTTTTCTCTCCAACGTTAGAGAGAAATATTTTCGCAAAATCAGGCGAGACACCTAGTATGTAACATTCTATACGATTCAATTTTGTTACAATCGCTATCAAAACAAAAATATTTTACAAAGCTTCCGACAGGTAACTACACAGTTTCATTAGTTTATGTAATAGAAATTTACTTCAGCCAGTCAACTATAGGGTTTAACTTCGGACTTTGAGCACACCAGTATTATACTTCGGCGTATTATAGAACTCGTCTGAACTTTGCATGATATTATACAGACCATTTCAATTTCGCACTAAAACTTCATACATTATAGACGAAATTAGAACTTTGAGCAGACGCGCTATAAGTTCGCGCTGTTTAGCACCGGACTTTGTGCAGTTAGACTTTATAAATATTGTATATCTTTTTGCTGTTGTGTTTACCCTTAGCGCGTAATTGCTTTGAAGCAGCAACAAATGTAGCAGCGCTCGACATAATAGCTGTCCACCTGAGCACCCAAGAATCAGCAGTGTGAAGTGATTATAGTAGAGTAGGCAGCTATTATGACAACGTGTGTCAAGTCCCCCCCTTTTTTTTGGAAAAATTATCATTTTTGTTCAGATCATACTCAAGTAATTCGATCGACTTTCTCTGAATGTTAAAAAGCTTTGCTTCCGTATATTCCGTTATAATAATTGTTCTCTTTAATTCCGCATTTCCGTTGCTTTTTCTTGCTCACTGAAATAAGAACCTGTGTCCAGAAGCTCGATATCGAAGCTAAGTCGAGGACTTTCGTTCCAAATCGGTAGACCAGTGCAGTTCGAAGCGCTCGTGGAACGGACAGGTGGATTAATGAAACAAAATTTAGTCAACCGGTCGACTATTTATATCGGGGTTAAAGAATTTTAGTCGACGGAAGCTCGATACGAACGTCATTAATGCTTGAATACGTTCGTTGCACGAAATGTACTTCTGTCGATACCTTAACCCAGTAACGTCCGAAAATTTTTTTTAAATCTTAGCAAACGATGGACAAAACATCTAGTCAATCGTAGACGGCTCTAGAAGCAAACAAATATAACCTTGTTATCCTGTACTCAAGCGAGTATAATGGACGTTAATGGGTTAATTCGTCGGAAATTGGCATGCAACAAGATCCTGTAGCACTAATTTAGCCAACCTGATGACCAATCAATTTAAAAATAAGTGGCACCGTTTCTTATGATAAACACGATTAATTTAACAGTTTTGGAAGAAATTCCACAGAGCTTCTCAAACTTCATAAATCACTTCATATTATTTGTAAGAAAGAAGTTTGAACAACTAGAACTAAAATTATTAATTAGACTCGAGTATTTCTATATTGATTAATAACATGTGTGCTTTTTACACACTGGAGCCCTCTCGGCGTGCACAATCGAAATGGTTGCGAACGTTCATGGCATTTTAAACCCACGGCAAGCACTCAAAAGCTCTTCAACTATAGGTACCAACTCGAGTCATGTTTGCTAGAAAATCGATGAAAGCTTCCAGCCCTAACATAGAAATCACTCGTCTTATCCTTAGCCAACTTATGTGTGCACATGAATATTCGAGTCTTCTTTTCATCTGTATACAAGAACG
Source organism: Halictus ligatus (assembly GCA_028454255.1). NCBI lineage: Eukaryota > Metazoa > Arthropoda > Insecta > Hymenoptera > Halictidae > Halictus > Halictus ligatus. Next base: position 7,102,787 of record CM052132.1, on the reverse strand, counting down.
ATTAGAAATTTATTTAATCTAAACTAAAAAATTATCATATTTCGTAACCAGTGATTCTAAGAAACCTTAACAAATGCGAGTGTTTTATTTCATCACTGAGCTAACTATGTTGTTCACAGCATTCTTTTAGTTTTAATAGTGCCATAGCGTTCAACCAGATATATTTTTGTGTTCTCACTTTTAAAACTGTTTTCAAACATTCTTTTAAGAACTATTTTTTACCAACGTTGTTCCACTATACGCCCGCTTAAAAATATTCGTTTCGATCCGTGACACGTCTTCGAACAATTAAGAGCAACGACAGTAACGGCTGCATAAATTATGAACCGACTCTAATTGATATCGAGCAATTGGTAATCGCGAGCGCAGCAAAGCGAGAATAGAAGCCCGGGGCAAGAATGTCACGGTTAAAAATAGTCAAGACTAATTGAGCCGAAAATTGCACCGAAATAGTTCACCAGCCCCGTGGGATTTATTGGACAGCTGGAAACAGTTGTTGCGGATGGATGCATGTTACACTGCGAACCCGCATATCCGATTCCTTTAGAGGTACATACACTGGTCGGAACATAAACGCGTATTATGGAATAGCTGACGGTATGTAAACACGTCGACGGAGGCTTGTATTTGCAGATCGATTTGGAGACCAATGAATATCTGATGCGCGGCTCCTACCGATGAAACACCCTGACCGAGGCAGGACAAGGTAGTTCTGCCGGATAATGCTAAGAAGGTGCTTTCATGAACGCATGTCAATATCAAATCATCGATACAGAAGCACTACAAACTTATTTACACAACACAACGGTCAACTGAATTAACAGGGCAGTACTAACACTTCAAACTTATCGACTTTCTCTTATTGTTCGTCTAAAGGAGCCTTTTCGAACACTTCGGAAAATTTTCATTCAAATACTCGCATAATTGTACACTATAGGAACTATTATAATATAAATTAATATATTACACTAATATATTCTACTAATATATTATATATACTGATTATTATGTTATAGTAATGTATTATACTAGTATATTCTGCTAATATATATGTAATATATTGTATTAATATATTCGAGTCTTCGTTACGTTGTAATTTTTCCTGTGATTATTATATTTTATTATATTTTTATAAATTTTAAATTTGAAAGGAATGAAATTCAAAGGAATGAGATTTTTAATAAAAATGTTTCAGCACTTTTACTGCAACCGCGACTTCCTGTGTTTGTAAAGGAAATTAAACGAACTTTATGCACGTTGTTATCTGAAATCATCACGCACGGTATAATATCCAGGAAACCAATCTCTCTTTGTTCAATTTTCTTCATATCTCTTGAAGGGTCTTTCCCAAGCTGTTATCTAAAATCATCACACGTAGTACAATACAGTAACTTCTCGATAAATGTAAACAATATAACGACATACCCGAGCCGCGTTACGTTTACACTCCTCGGCGTCCGAGACCTCTCGACTACACCCCGCGGTAGTGGGGATAACTTCGCGACGTTTATCATCCAGTCCTTGGCGACATATATAGAGAAATCACTATATTTCGTCGCGTAGCTATCGAATGAAATGATTGCTCGTTGTGACTCTTATTTGAATAAATTTTTCAATAATAAGATGTAAACATGAAGACTGAATTCTATCACTTTGAAGTCATTTTTCTAGTAAATCCTATTACTTATGGAGCACTAGATAAATTATTTAAGTAGATCAAGCAAGAATGAAGATTTTTAAGAATCTATGACAATTAAGGCTATGTTTATGGCCTCTATTCTTCATTGAATTTTCATATTTTTCAAGTGGATCTTATACGTTAAAATCATGAATTTTTTCGTAGTTAAATATTTTTGCATATTTCACGAAACAGACACTCTTTTATATTCGTCGCTTTCTCGGCGAAACGAAACAGTGTTAACGGTGGTAACGGTGTTAAAGAATGTTACAAAGGGTTCGAATGTGTCATCGGAGTCAGTGAAAAAAAAATTCAGTGACGCAGAATCGAACGGGCGACCTCGAAATGGAACGGTTGCGGTCGGATGCGGTTCGAAACTGAGTTCGGATTAAAGGTGGAATCGAGCCCGGTTGTAGGTGTGTTGGACGTTGATTAAGTTGGCTATGATATAAAGTTACATGCGGTTAGGTATTGGTAGCAGGGCCGCGTCCAACGTTGCTTGATTGTGAATCGGTATCCTAGGTGCAGATTGTGGGCCGCACCGGCTCTAACTTCGGTCTATTGATTTCTTCTCGCGAGCAAAATTTCGTATTCAAAGCTTTACGCTTCGAAATTGGCTCGGGGGTCATGCGACACGTTCTGATACAGTTGCTCTTCGCCGGAACAGAAACGAAATGGGAAATAGGCGAGCATGAAGTGCCGTAAAACGTTCCTGATCTTTTGTTAGAATATGAACAGTATGCGCCGAACTTTACCGGATATTGAACCGTTAGATACGGCCCGGTTACTCGGAGCGATACCGCAGATATGATACTTTGTGGATTGTCGATTATGGATCCCACGCGTTTATCGTACACAGCATCCTATTCTCGTGTATTTCGATGTTACGGAGTATTTCACTTTATCGGGTAATCGAGGGAGTTCGTGGATTTTAATCGATAGATGCTAATGACCAGTTTACGAACTTTATCCGTTTGTGACGCAACTGTTTCCAAAAGAGGAAAAAATAAAAACGTCAGAAGACTTCAAGAATTCGACTCAATTTTAAAAAAAAAAATAGTTTCTCTCTTCATTCTTGCAAGTTAATTTTTACTGTTCACTGACAGGTATCCTACATTTGAGATTACATTTAGAAATTTGCCATTTCGAGGCTCCGAACATATTTGCAAAGTACCACACAAATCTAACGATTAATAATGTTACACAATAATTAATAATAACTGTAAATCTAAGAAATCGACTGCTTCGAGTCTCTACAATAGAGAGCTCCGTAAAAGGAACAATCGAAACGATCGTCATGTCGTTACAGTACAGTGATTTCTCCATATATGTCGCCAAGACCTGGATGATAAATGTCGCGGTGTTATACCCACTACCGCTGAGTATACTCGAGAGGTAAACATAACACGGCTTGTACATGTCACTGGCGAGTATTGACATATATCGAGAATTCCCTGTATCTAATTTCACTGACCACTTAAGACGATTAACAGAAAGCCTAACGTCGTCAAAGATTTCCGATTTCCGATCAATCGAGTAATCAGCTGTTCGTTGTCGGTGCGAAACGGTTGACAATCCCCCCCCCCCCCCGGGGCCGCCCAGACCTTTTACGAATGTAATGAGATTTACTGTGGATCGCGGTCAGACATATACCCAGCCAGAAGGCCAGATCACTCGCATATTTGCCGCAGTTCCCGTGGCTTTCGGTAGCTTTGAGACCGGCCACCCAGCCTCCATAGTCGTATCAGTGGTATATCAAGGGGACCACGTTTGTGGTTTCGTCCGTTCACCCGGTCAGCCAACAGCTACGATCGATTTAGTCCACGTAGATTCCCTATCGCCTATCGTTCGAGTTCCCTTCGCCAGATTAATCACCGGAAACTTCGACACGATAAAATCGACACGTCTTTTTGGCAAATGAACCGGCCCGGTCTTTCGACCACTAATTGCCGTAATTTCTACCAGTCCGCGGCCGGGCAGGTTGTACTCTGTTAAACGCGTTTTACTGGAACATCTGCCGACTCGACGCGTTATGTCCCACGACCCATATACGGGCCACTGTTTTAACACTGCAAGCGCCGAACGAACGAGGCTAACTGCTTCGTCTTATTAAATTGTATTTGGGACCGTAGTCTCGAAAAAAACGTTCGCCTCATCGAAATTATAAAATTCATTGAGTAGCCATACAAGGTGGCTGAAAAATGTTGCACTTCCTTGAAAGGGGTAATTCCCGAGGTCGTTTGAAGAAATTTTTTCCTTTGCGAAAATGTTCTCCGCGGCATCGTTCAGGAGTTATTAACGGAAAACACGGACCAATCAGAGTGCGGCTACTGCGGACGGTTTGTGGCGCGGCCAATACCAACGCCACGCTCAGCGAGACCTGTGCTTTGATTGGTCCATGGATTTTCGTTAATATCTCCGTAATAAAGAAACGGAGAAGATTTTCGCAAAGGAAAAAGTTACTTGAAATCGCCTCGGGAATCGCCCCTTTCAAGGAAGTACATTTGTGGGACACGTTGTATAATTTTAAGATACTTTATCCACATTGCCGGAATGTACATATGTGATTGTGCATCAAATTGGTAAAATATTTTACGATATGCAACATGTACCTTTTTTTCATGAAATATTGAAACAATTTATAGCAGAACAAATTCGTGGAATCTCTGAATATTAAGTACACACTTTCAATAGTATGACTTTAGATGACAAAGTGTATCAGATTAATTGATCTTTCTTTAAGTAAACTGTGAGAATGTTGATATCGCGTACTCGTGATTGTGGCAACGAATTTGTGAAATTAATTTAGTGTTATTTTAATGTTACGAGTGCGTTACAGTTGGCACGTAATATTTACGGTTCGCGAGATATTGGTCTTGTCGCACAAAAGGAGGCGGCCACGACTCGGAGACGCGCGCGACCATCTTCTTTCTCGCGTCCCGCGTTCAATTTCGATGTAACCACCTGTTGCGGATGACAAAGCATTAGGTATGTTAGCTAGCGTCTAATAATGCTAATTCATTGCTACGCCGAATGCCACAAACGCAGCGTTTACGCGAGCAACCGTTGGCGAGAGAGCGCGAGCGCAACCTATGGAAAAGGTAATTCGCGCGAAATTGCAAGTACCCGAGGACCCTTAACGTTTAAAATCCGCTGTAATCTCTGTTAGATTCGCGACTCGTGTAATTTACACGGCGGCAGCGCGTTTCGCCTTCCGCGAACTGCTACATCGCCGTTGTCGTCGTCGTAATATCGCCGCGCCATACTTGATTGCTCGCTACTCAAAATTTTATTGCGTCCCATGGGAGTTGCGCGCCAGCCGAAACAAGTAATAATCTCGCGCGCGTCAAGTTTGCGAATTAAAGTTTATAGCTTTACGCGTTATAGGTCTGTACCGACGGAAATCGATGCGAACACATTTTGATAATCCTAAGTTCTCGATCATGAGAAAAATGGATGGTCGTGATTTACTGAACAGTAATTCACAAACTCACTGAAAAGACAACTAGATTCCTGTTTGGTTCCTACGTCTTGCAATATTTATTTCACATTGAGATCTGCAGTCTAATTATTACAGTTAACGTCTTAAATTTACCTAATGTTGACATATTGTTAGTTTGTAATGTTAGGTGACGTAAAAATTATTAAAGGAAATTCATTTCGAATATATGTGTAGATAGTTCACAGTTTATAGCTGGTTTGTATGGTCCCGTTTCTGCAGAACCTATTTAAAAACTGTTGTCATCGAACAAAAAATAAAATCTGTATAATAAAATTCCCTAGGATTAATTTACCACGAACAATCCTTGTGAACATGTATCCTCTTAAACGACAGAATTCATTTAAAAATGGCGAACAACTGTTTACAGTGTTTTCTCGGTATATGTCAACAAGACGAGTCTTTGCCAGCGACATATATCGTCCAGGAGATTATTCGTTCATCCACGTGAACGTCGCACCCGCTCCGTATTATGTTTACACTCCTCGGCGTCCAAGGCCTCTAGAGTTTCCCGCAGTAGTGGGGATAATTCCGCGACGTCTATCATCCAGGCCTTGCCGACATGTATAGAGAAATTACTGTAGTTTCATTTAAAGAATCGAAGTACACCTTAAAACTTCATGATTTCACTTCATGGTACGCGTTGTTTATCAGCCAAGTATTTGCGACATATATCGCGAAGCGACTGTATTTCGCCCGTGTATTATCTCGTGGAGCGAAACAATTATTAAACGATCCTCGCGATAAAGACGCAACTAGGTGACTTTAGCAATTCTTTCGACCGACGAGCACGCGACCAGCATTTCAGGAACACGCGAAACTTCTCGGGCCATTGTATTTTGCGCGACTCGTGCAGAAGAAGCGTTCCCGCACGACGAATCCCCGCCTTCGCAGAAACTTTCCCGCAGGCGTATCTCACAAGTGTCCCAGGACCGTAGAACATAAACGTCTTCGGGACGGCCGTACGAATGCCGGCTGTCGTGTTTTCGGGTCGTAAACCGCCGCCGGGGCTAATTCACCGGCAATCCCACGCTAATTGTATGTATGAACGGCTCGTGACTAAGGGACGCTGCGCGTCCGCCGTTCCTGGCAATAACCGAACGGCAAAAAACCGTAGGAGGCCAAGTCGAAGGAAAAGGAGCGCACCGTTGTTACGCTTCTGCAATGCCAGAAAACAATTTCGCTCCTCACGTGCACTTTTCCGTTCTACTTCCCCCGTTAATTTCGACTATTTCCACTTTTACGACCGAACTGTGTACACTTCGCGCAAAAATGTTTCAATACCTGGAACGGTAATAATGAACTGGCATCTTCGAGAGAAAAATATGGGGAACGTACGGAAAATTCGAATTAAACCTCTTAACGCATTGTTGACCGGTAATTTTACGCAAAAGTTATCTCGTGTCAGGAGTTATTATTTCGTGATTGAATGTGGAAGTAAAACAATCTGAATAAACTTCAGTAAACTTTATTCATACATAGTACGGAATGAAACTTTGGGCGTATCTTTTACATAACTTTTTATATTCTTTTCTGTCACGATATTGTCCCGACAACGTTTACGCACGAAAACACGAGTTAACTCGTGACCGGTCAACAATGGGTTAACTGAAAAGTGGAAACAAATACAAATAAAAAACAAATAAATCTAATTTTCAGTGGTAGTGACCTTCGTAGATTTGGAACAAATAAAAATCGTACTCAATTCTGTGGAATTTTATATTATAGCGTTTTTTGAACATTTTCAGAAGCCATAAATGCATAAATATCCGCAGTACAATTATAACATACATTTGTAAAACAATAACACACAAGAAATCGTTTATTTGTAAGGTGCTGTATGGTATTTTGCCTTTCTCTTGAAATTGTTTGTTCTTAGTACCAAACCTAAATGGCAGTGTATATATCAACCCCTTAAAACTCATATATCACCCCTTAACAGTCTTAATTTAAAGAGTATTTTTTTTTTATCATGAGCTTTGTACCACAAGGAATGAAATGACGTCAATTTGCCCTGGACAAGTGAAAACATTTTTTGAAACAGACTTGAATAGTATTATTTATTGTCTCTTTAATCTCGAGAAACAGTATGACGCGTCTGATCGAAAAATTCGATATCAGGAAAAAGCGCACAACATAACGTCTCCGAACATTAATTTTCCGCTGCTTCCCCGCGCACACATAATCGTAAACTTTTCAGCGATTTATTTTTCAGAAAGTTCAAACTATTACGCGGTGATGCTACGTTTCCCCAACGCACAATGAAACCTAATTCGTCGGCCAGATTCCTTCCGCTCCGTTCGCCGCGTCAAAGGTTTGCATAATTAACGCGGTATTTCCAGTGTAATTAAGACGGAAGGTTAACGCGTATGCTCCGCTATAATTAACGTGGAAGATTAACAGGGGACTCATTAATTTTTGCTTCCCCACCCAACGGCGAAGTTGGAACTCTTTCTTTTTCCAGAGTGAGAGAGGGAGAGAGGGGCGTGTGTCGTTGCGTGTGTGTGCGCGCGCCACGGATGAATTTTTTTCGCGAAACGGATGACAACTTTGAAAAATTGTTTTATAATTTGCACCGTCGCGGAGCCGGCTGCTACGAGAGTGTAATCGTCGTGCGGCGCGCGAGAATATTGCTGTACGTTTGGAGCTCATGCTTTGGTATTTTGCGAAAATTTTCAAATATTCATGACCTCGAATTTTCAATCTACTATTTGATTTCTTCTAATCTAAGAAAGGCACTGTCATATTTTCAGGGTGTAACTAGTACTGAGCCATAAATAAATAAATTTTAATTTTTTATCGCACGTTATAATTATTAGACGTTTGCCAGCCACCTTTACGAGCTTTTCCGAATAATTGTAATTGACAACAGCATCTTGAAATAAATATTCACTGGTACTTTTTTACTATACACTTTTGTTTGATCTCTCTTCACATTCATGTAATATCTACATTTGAATACATTACAGTCGCGGTGGGGATAAGCTCGAGTAACCGCCGATATTTACAATTTTATTCCGCTATAAACATAAATATAAATAAGAAATCCGAAATAAGAAAAGCCAGCCCCGAGCCATCGCCTTGTATCGAAAAAAGACTTTAGTGAAATATTGGTGTGCATCACTTAGCGAAAATACTACGGCAGTATTTTTAAATTAAATTCTTCCAGTGGTCCTACTATTTTGTACTTGATCTAATAATTTTTATCACAAACAGGATAACTATGAATAAAAATGAAAATTATCTGCGGCGATTGTAAAATACAGAAGCTGCATGGACATTTATGTAATTTCTGAACAATTTTAACGAGTTGAAAATTACACGATATTACAAATTTCTCCGAATGCTTTAATTGTTTTGCACTTGAGCAACTGATACGTAAAATCCGCAGTCTAACGATCGTCTGTTGTCTCCTACAGGATATTTGACACAGTTACCGACCGAGGTTTTGACATTTACTTGCCGGGGTATTACCAACTAGAATGATTTTTATCGGGTTCAGGGTGCAAAGGCTTTAACGAGCCCGACGATGCGATGGAAAACTTTTAATTGAAACGTTTGGTTAGGCAAGTTCGGGTGAAGGAGGGATGAAGAAATGATTCGGCCACTTTGCAAGGGAAACTGCAGGTAGTTCGGTGGAGGTTGTTGGCGCGAGTAATTAGAAATCGAGGCAACGATATTAACTTCTTCGGCGGGGCATGCGAGGCGAACACGCCGCGTTAGGCTAATGCAGATTGACACGCTATATCGGCGTTACCGGTGAAATCCGTCGTTAATACCGATCGCGTTCGGCCGCGGCTCTTTATTCGTGAGGGGCGAGCCGGCCGGGTCGCGCGAAATGTAATTAGCAATAACGACGGCCAGTGTACTCGCCCCGCGTAATTAGTCCGCGTAGCGTTCGCAGAAGTCCAAGCGCGATTCCTTCAATTAATTCCGAGCCGATCGAATTCGACCCCCGGTTGTAAGCACTTTATCGTGATCCTGGCTCGGTATAAACAGAGTTTCCGGTGCGGGTTGTATGTACCGTGTGAGACAAATTACAAGCTGTTTTTCTTCGTAATTACACCAAATATCGATCTCGCTTTCTTCAACCACGTGCAGTTTGTTGCTGACACCGCGGAGAGATTCATAGTCTGCTCTACAAACTACCCTATTAATAATCACGACAAAACCTCGGATCTATACAGGGTGTCCCAACAATTTTGTGCTTCCTCGAAAGGGGTGATTCCGGAGGTCATTTCAAGTAATTTTTTCCTTTGAAAATATCTTCTCCGGGGCTTCGTTCAGGAGATATTAACGAAAAACACGGACCAATCAGAGCACAGGTTCCGTTGAGCGCGGAGCTGGCATTGGCCGTGACGAAATCTGTCGGCAGTAGCCGCGCTCTGATTGGTCCACGTTTTTCGTCAATAACTCGTCAACAAAGCCACGGAGAACGTTTTTGCAAAGGAGAAAGTTACTTCAAACGAGCTCAGGTATCATTCCTTTCAAGGAAGTACCTCATTTATGAGACACCGTGTAGACAAAATCAAAACTGCATCGGTCGCCAGAAAGAGGAACCAGATGAAATTTTCTTTTCTCTAAGAATTCTTGTAAGTTTAAAATCTTGTTTTTAAAAGACATCTTTAAAAGTTTAAATGTTTTATATGTCTAATAATGATACCTTGATTGACATCGGAATAAACCAGACTGGCAAGAAAAACAAAAGGAAATCAATTCTTCATTTTCATGAGCAAACATCATTTAAGTGTCCAAAATAGTATTCATGAAAGCGTAAAAAATTTGGTAATTCTAGGAATAAATCTTTTAAGATTATTTTTCATAGCTCTATGATAACATCTACTGTTCGAATTAAATTTGGAACATTGAACTCTAAATTTCTTCTTTGGTCTGCGTTCTAATTATTAATTCTAAATGTGGCTGTTATGTCACAATAAAAATTCATTATTTTGATTATTTACGTGCCCTATTAATTGAAATAGTGAGTTTTTGGAAGAATTGCAGCGTTAGAAGTTTGTTGCACTCGGAAGACTTCCTACGAGTAGTGTTGCTCCGCGAAGAGCTACCGTCGAGTCGCATACTTTCAACTTTAAGATCAGCTCTGTAACATGATCCGCGTGTATGTGTTTGTCCCGTGGGCCCGCGTACATCGCGATGCTTCGTTTCGATAATTCGTGCACTCGGTGATTAAGTGGTCGGACGATAGCGGATGTAATGCGATTCCATGCGTTTCGATGAATACAACCGGCTGTTTGTTACCATTATCGCTTTACTGCAACCGCAACAATTGGAACTTTCGCTCGCGAGTTGATTTTGGGGAATACACTTGCCGAGGCACTGCTGTTCATTTCCTACTAAACTAGATCGGGGCACTGGTCTATTTTCCAATTTGCGTTGCAACGACCGCCGGCACGTTTTTGTTCACCTGTCCCCAAAAGCGAAACTGTTGAAAACCTAACTGCACGCATTGTTACACAATGTGATTGCAACACGTGTATAGAATATTATTTGTAACTTTGATCAATAGGAAGACAAAATCAGACAATTGTGGACAGATATCCGCCATTATAGGACTGAAATTGAAATATTATAAATAAATATATAAATATATATAAATATTTTTATATTTATGGTAATCAGTGGGCTATGGATTTTATGCGTTTATGATAAAAGCAGTGGAAAGATTTAAAGAATTTAAAAACACTGTTATAGTATTTTCAGCTCGTTGGAATTGTTTGTGTTAAAATGTTTCATCCTATCCCGAGAACGAAAGCAAGTAAAAAAAAGCTCATTGTGGTCCACGTTAAAAAATAGCAATATTGTTGGGGCGAATCTACTCGAGAAAGTTCGAACTATTTTATCTCACAGAGGTTACGTTTAAGCCGAAAACAAAAAAAAACAAATTCACGAATAAATTTAGCCAGGGATCGGTGAACGACGGACTCTTATCATGGATTAACATTCGAATTCTTTCCCGGGGGCGATGCTGCGGGGATGAATGGGGGAGACGAGAGACGGTTCCAATTTGTCAGCCGTCGAATTCCCGTTGCCGGCTGCTAAAACTCCCTAACTGTTCGAAGTTAGTTTATTTGGCAAATAAATCCTTCTTTGCAAAACGGGGAATACGTTAATGTAACACCAACAGAAGCTGTACCGACGAGAAACGAAGATTATAAGGGTAACGAGCTCGGAAAAAGTGAAATAATATTCCGCAAATATTCATAAATCCAAGTCTGGCAGACTTTATTTTTTTCTTTTAAAGATCCTTTGGAAGAAGATGCAATTAATTGAATGGACGACCTTCTAATCCCAAATACTCGCTGAGATGTAATTTAATACGATAGAAATTGATATAACAATTGACGTAATAAGTAGAAATTAAATTTGAATTCAGAAGACACTAAAACGCATTGGCAAACATAAAAGACGAGATGATTGTCAAACTTTTCTTCAGTTAATTTTTTGCTCCTGAGTGCACTTAATTGTCCTAATACTGTTGCAAACACCACACTTTTGTTCGGGGACTCGTCATTTATATCCAGGTCCCAAATTGTTCGTAAGCTATGAAATCTAGTCACTATTAGCGAATTATACACTGTCAGCGAATTATAAATTCTGTACATTATGCCGCGACTGTTTTTTTATAAAGTATACAAACGGTAGACAGATAGGTCGCATGACTGCAGGCTAGAATATTTTGCAGCAGTTTTAAAAGTATCTATTACTCCCATGGGAAACGTTATCGAGATATATAGAGCACTTTGTGGAGGTTGTGTACCTTCGTACGATTCTTTATGTTCGTTTGTTTTTGTAATAAAAAATGCAAATTCGTGTTACGCTTTATCAAGAATATAATAGCTGTTAATACAGTTCTGCTTCTACTCAGGAGCAAACCCGATGGTAACCAGAGTGGGTGATAATATTCATAGTAACTGATAATACTTGTCCAAAGACAATTCGATCACTCCACAAACGTTATAAAGCACATTTCTCCTTAACCCTTTCGATGCTGCACACTTCCGTCAAAATGGTTCACGCATGCGCAAAAATTACTGTTCACACTTTAAGGGCCCGGTCTTCGTAGATTCGTGATAAGGTAGAGTAACTACATTACCGTCAAAAAATGGTTTTACGTGCTCGAGGTTTTCGTCCTTACATAAGAATATTTTGACGCTGGTAAACGGCTCATTCGAAAGAGGAAGGTTCAATCTAGTGCACGCTGGTCAGGAGCTGCCGAGATTATGCAGATATTTGGTGATATAAGCGTTAGAAGTAGGCCAAAAATTGACGATGTTCGTGCCGTGGAATCCAAGCATTTTTATGCCATTGGATGAGTTTTCTGGATGAAATCGAGAGGAGCGCGCTAGAAAAGATCTCCAGCTACAAATTGAGCTATATTTTGTCTTGATTCTCTGCGAAGTAAGCAAAAAATGTGACAAGTTTAATCACAGGCTTAAGACCCGTCGGATCAAGACCAAAACAGATCTTGAGTCTGTGTGTGAAGGCTGTCAAGGCCGTCAAGTTAACGAAGCAGCTTCACCATTTTGAATACCAACGGGGCAGTGCTCGATACTCCGTCAAAGCGTAAGTGTTCGTTACAAATACTCGCCTATACTGACCCATTTCCTCTCGCAAACCCGATAACGACGCTATCGGCAATATGCAAAGTTGCGTCCCGCCGCGAACACTATTCTCGTCGGGGATCGCTGTTGCCGGTCGAGGGAAACAAAATCGAGTCGGAGCACACCGATATTCCGGGCCGCGACCAATAGACTTTCGACAATATTTGCATTCTGAGGGATCCGGGAGAGAACGAGATTGTCATCGGGAAACGGGGGGTATGGCTGGCGCGTGAGACACCGGGATCGAGGATTCCGGTCGGTCGCCGTGCACCTTATATATCCGGGATTCGTTTGATCCGGATCGAGGGCATATACGCGTCCCGCGGCAAGTAAAAGCATTCAGGTGTCATCAAAAAGAGTTTTACGCGGACCCGTCCTGCGGAAAGTTTCTCCCCGTGTACGTTTTCCCGGCTGCATCAATCTTCCATGTCCGCCTCCTCGACGTTTCTTCTCGCGCCACCGAGTACCGGGGTCGCCGATGCGTTCACGACCCCACCCCTTCCTCCCCCTGGTTGCATCTTGAATATTTAACTCGAATCCCACCTGCACCTACATATACCGGTGGATACCTTTCGGAAACTCGGGGAACGAAAATAACGGGCAAAGAGCCCCGACAGAAGAAGAAGAAGAAGAAGAAGAAGAAGAAGAGGAGGAGGAGAAGGAGGATGAGCACCAACCTGCAATGGAATCAAAGAGTAGAAACTGATTCCCGGTGCGAGTATACCGCGGGGATCCTGAGGCGCACTCTTCGACTTCCACGGTTGACTGGAGAGGGAATATCGGCGACCTTGAGCGGACTGTGTATGCACCCGCGTAACGAGCTTTGATGCACTCTCCCTCTGATCGACAAACGAAACAGGGCATTTATAGTACGTCTCTGGGGACGGGTTGATGTATGCAAACGTCAGTCGTTATTTAAAGGGACCGGGGGACTTTGTTCGGGAAATGGAGAATGGAGGTCGTGGTGGTCGAAGGAGGACAAATACACCATATTTTAGATAAGTCCGATATCGATTTCTCTGTACAGGGTCTGCCCGTTAAGTTTTGTCGCCATTTTTTAGGCATTTTTGATAGCGCAATTAATTTTCAAGTTCGAGGTCATGTCAAAGTCATAGTATAACGCGCTATTGAATTCGTCTCGACGTCAGCAACAATGGTATGATGTCCAAAACATATGGTGCCATTTACAAAAGTCAAGGTTACCATTAATTTTTTACGTAAAAACCATTTTTTGAGATTTAAGAATATGCGAACACCTAGCTCACCAAGAACTGATAAACTTTTGTCTAAAATATTTTTTAATTGCATTACCGGAAATCTCCAAAAAATGGTGAAAAAACATAACGGACAGACCCTGTATATGTCGCCAAGGCCTGGGTGATAAATATCGCGGAATTATCCCCACCACCGCGAAGTATATCCCGTAAGGTGCCACGAAGCTCGAAAGACCTCGGTCGCTGCGGAGTGTCAAAGAATAACATCTCCTTGCCGATAAATGACACTAGCTACACCCGTGCTTTTGGACATATATCGATTAAATACTATATTTATTCTAACAATGATGTAACACAAAGTCTACAGTTTTGAAAAATTGTTTTATAAAGAACCTTTCAAAAAAAATCTTTATAAAGAACCACTGTATTTTCTTGAGGCAAAGTTCTGCAATCGAGTATTCAAAATTCATCGCATGATAACCCTATGTCATTAGCGCATTACGACCGTCCACATTAAACAACTTCGACAGTGACATATACATACTAGGTGCATATTTAAACTTGGGGTAATAAATTATACTGAAATTTCAAGAAAATCCAGTTTTAACATTTAATGCCATGCTATCACATAGTTCAACACAGTTCTGAACATGCCAACCCGTTTCCCGTGAATCATGACTTTTGAGTTACATCGTCATTAAGAGAGAGGTTCAATTTCAAAACAGGCCATGTCCGGCCCAAATCTGTTTCGTATATTTAATATATTTCAGCTTCGGAGTGTTTAAAGTGAAAATATAAACGTAACAACGCGTAATACGTTCATTAAACACAGATTAGGATATGTTGATTAGAACTTCTTCTTCCTAAATAATTTCACAGAAAAGAAACTTTATATTTGTTGTATTCCTATGCTACTCCAGTGCTTAAATATTAGTCATGAAAAGAATATAATTTTGTTTCGTCCTAAGAAAAATGCATAATACTCATATTTAGTAGATTTTGTTGTTCATCACGAGTCGGACTAGTTACTATACATATAACCCATTAAATATTAAGGGTAAACTGTTCATTTTGGTTCATATCGGCTTAAGTGTACGACGTCGTAGCCTAACCATTGTGTAGCCTAAACAACTAATACTGTGACGTAAGCCGCCTCTGTTGGTCGGGTTGGTCAGGGGGATTTTAAATTGATAATAACTAAAAAATGAAGCCGAAATCGCAATTTTTTATTCTCCCTTTTCGTCTGTATTGTCTCAGAAAACCACCCTTTAAATTTTCTGCCATCCAAACTAAGCAATAGCCCTAATTTTTAGTAGTCGAACTCCCTGTGTGCGCACAGAAAATCAAAGGCGAATCGGCTGCGCGGTGAGCGCTTTAAAGACCGGCAGCGTCTAAGGCGGTCTACGGGAAGCTCTTGATAAAAGTACTGAAAATATTGCAAAGCCCTGTTCCAGTTACGAGTAAAAACATTTCAAGTCTTTGTGGAGTTGAGAGGTCAAACCGGCTTAGTAACGTCCCGCGCCTTTGATTCGACAAAGCTTTGCGCTCAGCATCGGAGTACCGTTTTCAAGCGGGGAATCGGAGCATTTTGAGCGTCGCTCAAAGTCCGCCGCTTTGAGGCCCGGCGTAAAAGCTCGATAAGGATCGATAAAATTCATTAAACCTTTGAATTAGTCAAGAACCCGCAAAACCCGGGTGAAATGCGAAATTTATGCTAGGATTCGGGGATGAAGCGATGGGGGCGCCACGATATTCAATTTAAATTAGCTCGAACAGTTGAGACTCGAGGTACGAGCCCCGAACAGGATCGGCTCGATCGTGCGATCGTTAATCCGAGCCCGAATCCCTATTTTTCCGCAGCCGAACAAGCTGCGCGTTAGACCAACTGATGCAAACGCACACCGCTCGGCCGAACAGGAACAAACAATAATACTGCCTTGTTTCCCCTCCCCGAGGTGGTGCTTTTTATTATTAACAACGATCAGAATCTGCACGCTTATCCGCCGCTTAATTATACAAAGAGGCCAAGTGGCCATTCGTGACACAGATAAATGAAACGACTCGACGGAATGCTAAATCGGAATATGTTCACATAAATTAAAGGAGACAAACGCCAGCGTTTCCGCGGTGGATTAAACAGACAGCACTTCCACTTATTTATTAACACCGACACATTGAGGGTGCCAAACTGACTTGCTTCGCCTTTTCTTTAATTTTATTTTATTTCGTGGTCGCGCGCATTTAACAGGTCGCCGTGACGTCAATCCGAATCGTCGGTCGGTATTGTTAGCTTTCTGATGACCCTGGGTCTCGGTTGTTGACTCTGTCGGTTGCTAGGCAACTTTACAATCTGTGTCCTCGTGTTTGCTCTCTGTATAAAATATAACTTTGCTTTTAGAAAATTTCTCTTTTATGTACAAGCCGACTATTAATAACACTTCCGACAACAATATTCATACCAACAAAACACGATTGGGTCATGAGCGACCCTGCGATAACCAGTCACGTAACCGAAGTGCTACCATACCATAAGGGTTAAAAGCAGCATTAGAACTTAATTAATATTCATTTCTTCATGAAATTGTTAAACAAAAGTTTCCCAAGGCGAAACTTATGCTATATTCTATTCCCAATTATCCAAACCTTGCGGACTAAACCAAAAGCGATCATCCAGATAGTTTACGAGATAAAGTTTCATGAACACGGTCTACTTTTATAAAAAAATATTTTCTAATTCGCCGCGTGTAAGTACGAAATAAATTATCCAAGCATTCTCAAAAAGTATCGTCACCGGTTTGCAGCGTTCGAATCCAGACTCGCCGGTTAAACATTTTAGTGTCCACAGAATTTTGCACGCTGTACACACCGTTTCGAATCGCTATAGTGAATTTCGTGAGCGGAAGAATAGACAGAACTTTTTAAGAAACGGAGAAGTCGACGTTCCCGAGCTTCTCGAACAGGCCACCCCTTTAAGGATATGAAAAGCAGCGAGACAATACATCACGAATCAAGGCTGAATGTGTGCACGTCAACGCGGGAGAGTGAACGCATGTGTCTGTGATTTTTCGCGTGTGAGACCCCGCTTTATCCATCCACGTCTGTGAATACATGCACACGCGGAATCTTGTTCCCCGTCTGAAACGGGACGAATGAAAAGATCCGGGTCACACGGTGCGAACGCCTTCCTGATGCATTGCGAAAAGAAGTTGGCTCTCACGTTGCTTGCCGGAAAAAGCAAAAGGAAGATGAAGAGCGGGTGGCGGGGAGGGGTGGGGAGGCCAGGGCAGGGCAGGTAGAAAAGAAACAGGGGAGCAAGGAAAAACCGCGCGCGCGGACGGCTTTTGCGGAGAGGTTTCACTGTGCGTTTCACCTGCAGTTTCGAGAATTTTTCTACGCGAGAAGGGCCGGGCAAATCGAGCCGCGCTGTGTCTTATCAAAGCGAGTCGCACAAAGGGAAACAGGCGAATGTGTACGAGCCGTTGGAATATCGGCCGATAAAATGTTCGTGAACGCTGCTGATTTGTTTTTTCTTTTTCTTATTGTTTTTTCCCTCTTTTCTCTCGTATAATCTTTACACAGAGGATTGTACGAGCGGCGAGAAGAACGCATGCTAATCCGCCCGCGAAAAGAAATCATTTACTCGCGGCGATGGCGTTCATGTCTGACTATACTTGTCGCGTTCCACTTACATCCGAGGTTTTACTCCGGCCTGCCTCGTTAAACGCAAAATGCAGTTTGTTTTACAGTCATGAATATTTGTATCGGATAGGTGGAACTGTAATTTCGGTTTTGTGGATTCGTAGCGCGCGATATTTTTCTGTTATTGTATCGTTTAATGTCTCGCGTTGCACTGTTTCTCTATGGCTCTGTTGCATGGTGTTGCAAGCTTCCCGATTATTAGTTTTGTTTCACCGAGGGGATGGCAATGAAACTAGCGTTAACATAGTGAGATAAAAAATTCACAACCTTTTAGTATTTTCTTCGTAACCGAATAACTTATATTATTTAATTTTCATTAGGCAGAATCAAGTAGTATGTAGAGAAAGAGAATTCCACTTATTTACTTACACATGCAGCCAGTGATGATTATAACAATTCACAAAATGAATTCAGTATACTAGAATTTCAACAAAAAAAGATTTCGTAAAACACTAAGAAATAGCCATATAAATTAATATCTTCAATTCAGCACGTTTTTTGCATAGTTTTAAACATTTATAATGGTATAATGAAACGATTAGAAATGATAAATGTGAAAATCACCGAACGTCTGACCATAAACAGGATATACTACTTGAATCGAAGTGTTCGCAGCGCCGCAGCATTTAATGATCATTGGATGATTTTATTTCGATTTTCATGATTGTACGTTGATTTGCATCATTTTTCCTCAATTTACTTCAATCCTTAAAGGATTCATTATCACAGTGTATAAAATCATGAAACTCAGAAAACCAGTAGACAAAACTCAACCAAAGAGGCACAAGAGCCCGACCAACTGAAGTACCCATTAGAACCACCTTGAGCAACATCGGGGGGTCGAGGTCGATTTGTTCGTTCGGGGCGCATCATCCCAGTGATTTCGGTGGTGGTTTCGGTGGGGGTGTCGTCCCTGGTTCCTGGAGCAGGCTGTGCGTCTCGGATGTCTCGGCAGGCAGGCAGGCAGCCGGTCGGTGGCATATCATAGGCACACCTCTATTCTGCTTTCCCCCGGAAAATCAATATCGGAGGTCGGCAGCGCCTCTCGGGGGGTGGCACTCGCCGGAGACAAATCTCAGTGTCCGGAATATCCGTGGCTGGCGGCAGCCGAACGAATCCCAGCGAAATTCCGCCGATAAGTGGGCCGCTAGATGGTTAGCCCAGTAGGCTAAACGGGCGCCGCAGGAACAGACTGTCCCGGGGCAGGTGGATCATCTGGCTTTCGCAAGGTTCGCCGATAGTGTACGCACGGGTAGGTCGTCGACAAGCAACGTGGTGGTGTTGGCGGGCACCGATCTGCGGTCTGCGAGGGAAGGACCTAACCTCTCGTGGTAACCTCGTGCGAGAGCGGATCACTGTATGTCTGTCTGTACGGCTGAGAGTCTGTGCTGCGAACTAGAGAGAATGAGAAAGAGAGTGTGAGGGAGAGAAAGAGAGAGAGAGAGAGAGAGAGTGAGTGGAAGCCCCGATCGCCATATTGAGAGCGACCGGAGCGCCGCCTTCAGCGCTCCGACCTCGCGCCATTTTTCAGTCCGAGCATTATTCAGAACTTTCGCCAAACTTCTCCTTTTTTTTCTTGGTTAAGGACGATGGGCGGTAAACTGTGGGCCCCGGGGCTGTGGTGGGGGGTGATGTAGAGGAGGGTAGCAAAGTAATTGATGGTAGACCGAAAGAGATTACGACTGATGGAACGAAGGAGGGGCGAGGATGCAGAGGACAAAGAGAGAGAGAGAGAGAGAGAGAGGGCCAGGGGAGGAGAAAGTTTAGGTATCCGGACGGAATATGAAAGTTCCGACAGTAGCGAAACCGCAGTGGAATTTATGCGGCAGGCACGCGGCTAATCGCGTTAACCTTGCGCGGCCGGCTTAACTGCTTACGATGCAGGATTATATCCCGACTTCGTGTTACCGTTGTTCCCGTTGTTGTTGTTGTTTTTTTTTTTGTTCTCCTCGAACCCGTTCGTCGCGGATTACACGGTTCTTTCATTGTTTTACCTGGAAATTGCAGGCGGGTGGGAAACGGGATAGGCATAATATGCGACACAGCGCGGCTCGAAACCGAATACGAGCGCGGAGTGCGACGGACACGTGTCCGTTTTCTATAATCCGTTCGCGCTCACGCGAGAACGCGCCCGAAGACCGCAACACGCTCGACCGGCCGACCGGCCGGTCAAACCTTGAGCAGGCGTATTTGTGCGGACGATATGTTTGCGATCAGTCGTTTGATTTTCCTCCTTTGTACCGCGGGCCCGGCCGCGTGTTTGATCAATCGATGATCCGGCTTTTAATTACTGGCCGACGTCGGGGAAGGACGATGTTGACTTCGTTAATTGGCCGTGCCGGCGTTTCGACGGCGGCGAAATATTGACGACGAATAAGGTTGCGCGCGCCGTCCACGGGCACGGAGGCCCAGATCGAGGTTTCTTTCAAAGGTTTCCGGCACTCCGCGGACTCTTTGTAGCCGCAGAACGCTTTCCCGCGTCTTCTTTCGCCTGACCCCGTCTTTGCAGCCGTATTTAGATTATGAGCACAGCGGGAGCAGCACGCAGCCGAGCCCTCCTCCTCGTCCATGCCCTCCTGCGTCCTTTTCGGCGAAGGCTAGCTGAAGTACGGACTCTTTCCCCCGAATCGGCTTTGAAATCGCTCGGACCACCGGAGCGCGATAAAATCGAAAACATAATCCTCTTTCGGGGTCGGCTCGCAAATGGGCTCGCCGGCTGGCGCAAAACTCCGCGCGCATCGATGCGCTCAGCGATGAGGTTTCGGAGAAAGTTTCGACAGCTCGCGGGAAATCAACGGGAACGCTCGGAGCACGCGCGCGTCCCGGCGCCGCGCCGGCTCCTTTAACGCGGTTCTCGGCAACAGGACGAACGAAAAACTCGGTGGAGCGCGGCGCGCGCGGAAGGATGTTTGCATACAATTAGAGCAGCGGGGCAAATTGGGGATATAAGGAATCGTTAGGCAGTCCCTTGACGGTTCCCCTGATGGCGAGTCTGATGTAATGGGGCGAAAGGATCGATATTTTTCTTTTGCATAAGCATAGATAGCATAATTCCATGGAAATATTCTTCCAAGAACATTTGACATTAAACCTACTAAACACGAAACATAGAAAAGTGAACGGTCTTATAGAAGGGAGAAGATTGAATTTACTTGAAATTTGTACGATTTTTATTATAATATCTGTTTAAATAAAGAAATCAATTCAGTAATTTCCTATCAAAACGTTTTCATAATTTCAATAATTGTGAAATAGAAAACCGGTCATTGTGACCGTGGTAGGTTTAGTGAAAATAGAATTTGAAGAACGATGCCGGATTTCGCCAATTATGCTTCCGAGCGAGTAATCAATTAATTGCATATAAATGAAATGTCATGTAGTAAAATCTGAATTTTCCAATCATAAAGGCGTAAAGCTATATATATAAGTAACTTTTTTACAGTTGTTGCTACTTTTAAGGAAGGTGTAGCACAACTTGCGCAGAAGCAAACAGCTTGTAGACACAAAGAAATTGATAACATACCCTTAACGTTTGAAAGAAACACGCCGTGTATGTTTTCTAAGAAAAACTTTTAAAGATTGCTTTATTTTCAGTCGTATGAGTTACTCCTCTTAATATTATTGCACAGGATTTTATACCACTGAATTTTATTGATCGCCTCGAGGAAATGAAAAGTATGACGACTTCGATGTCAGTCAGTGCAATTTCTGTCTATACTCCGTCCAGAAGACACATTAAACATATGCGCAATATTCTGTGCAAATAGAAGCTTATTTCGCAATATCTGAAATATCGAGACGTCTGTCGATACCATTTGCGCAATATCGTTTCGGTTCGAACAAGTTCAAAGTTTGCAACTATTTAGTGTAATTGTTTAGCGTAACATTTATATAAATTCGCGTTTGATCGTATTGCACTCGCGAGATTATTCTTCATTTTCGTGATTTTTCGAGTTATCAATCGTGCCCTGGCGTGTTCTGCTTCGTTTGTTTATCCGATTTGAATTGCGTCGTGTAGTTCCACAATATTTATTTACCGACAAGTCGAAATCACCGATAATCATTTCATCGGCACTAACAATTAAGGACAAGAGTCCTTGGACACTCTTACAATTAGACTGCGGATCTTTGTGCAAAATATAAAATATTTACATCGATTGCAAGACACAGGAGAGAAATAAAAATTTCTTTCTCTCTTCTTTTAATTACTTTATGAAGCTGAAAGCAGTACGGTGATATCCTCAATTCTTCTTAATATGTCCATTGCTTTAAATTGTCGTTACCATAAATGCATAAAATCCTACGTATAAGTTAAAAAACAATCTCGGGAAAATAATTGTCCATGAAATGATCGTCACACGGTGTCGGTGAATAAATATTGTCGGCGAACTCGGTTTCGGTGAAATTGTGTCGTTGGAAAAACTTTCTAATTTTTTTTATTGATTTGTGCGTATGTTCATGGCAATCTAGACTGAAGGAGAGTGGAAATTTGTCAGTGAAACTGTCCTACTATCTCGTGCGCCGATGTCGCTATTTATAAATAGAAACTATTCTATTCGATGTTTATTTGCGTGAACGTCGGTGAAAATACTCTTGCGATAAAACAGATCTCGACCGACTACGCTAATAGAGCATCCGTTACACGATCCTCATCTTTTTCGGAAACGCGAAGTGCAGTTCTTTCTCTAAAAATGACCAACTGTTACAAGCATGGATTGGCGACATTTCGCGATGAAGTGACCGTCGGCGAGAAGGCAGTTTTCCGATACAATTACGGGAATAAAAGTCCACAGAAATAAACACTCTCGGCTCGCGGGGGAATTAAATCATCGGGCCGAAAAAGCATCCTCGGTAACAAACATCATTCTTCATTTGCTGCGGCGCTCAAGGCCGGTACAGTCTTTAAGGAACGCTTTATCATCGTCTGACAGTTTCGATAACGGTTCACGGTCGAGGATCACAATTACAGAGCTACCGGGGAGATACCGGCGGATAAAAATCCGCGAAGACTCAATCCCGGGTAATCGAGTTTATACGCAACGGGGAGGCACGGTGAAATCGATCGATGGTTCGGCGGCGGGGAGAGGGAGAGGGGAGGACTTTAATTCGCAGTACGGGGACCCTTTAATTTATTCCTTCATAAATCTGTTCTCGACCCCCGCATCTGCGGTCACTTTGAACGTTGCCCGCGCGAAACCTCGGCCTGTTGCCTTCCGCGAACGATTTTTGAGAACGACCTGGACACCGCAGGCACCCCTCTCTCTCTCTCTCTCTCTCTCTCTCTCTCTCTCTCTCGACCAATCGGCACGCCAGTTATAATTCAACGACCGCCACCGCCGGAAACGCTAAACGCTGCCGACCCGGCCCGACCAGCCCGGCCGTGCTGAACGATTTATACAAATAAGGGAATTCGTACAAATCTCATTAATGGATCCCCGATGGAAATCATTCGACATTGTTTTATGACGACGGCATTGTCATTTTCCAGCGGCGCCGGGGCGAAATCCAATTAGGGAGAGCCCGGAAATTCGGGGCACGCTGCCGGAACGGTGGGCCGGAGCGCGAATAAATGAGCTCGAAATGAGCGAGAATTATAAATGAGTTGCATCCCGAATCGCGAGCAAACGTTCAAACGCTCGTTCAAATGTTAATAATTAACCGGCCGAATAGCTCGGCCCCGGGTAATCGGATTTCGTACGCGGCGACCACCGCGGGTCCTACGATCGAGAAGACGGATCGACTCGAGCCGTTTTTTCGGAGGAAAGATCGATAGGGATAACGGATATCGAGATACGAACCGGAAGCTTTATCTCGTCGACCACCTATCACGATGATTATAGGATGAGCTATACCGCGGTGGCCCCATTTTCTTAAACACTTCTGTACGTTGAGAGTTCTATGTCTACAATGAAAAAGCGTTCTACTATTTTTACGTAGGTTTTATTTAAAACACGAACCATCACTAAATCTTGTAATTCGTAAAAGATTCATATAAATACATTTCTAACGTTGAACAGTCCACAGACTTATTTTACGAAGTAAAATATTTTAAATTGTCGGTACAGTGAAGTCTTGATCCAAGGAGCTACATGATCTTAGTCAGTTTGCCTATTCCCTCCACAGGAGGGTATTAAATTACAGGTACAGTATTTTCTCGATTTTTGTCAGCAACACGGGTCATGCCGGTGACATATATCGTCCAGGAGATACTATTCTTTGATCCACGCTGAACGTCGTACCTGACCCGTATTACGGAGTATACCCCGCTGTAGTGAGGATAGTTTTGCGACTTTTGTCAGCCAGATATTTGTGACATATATCGAGAAAAGGCTGTACTACTTTTCAAGATCGTTTTAGTGTGACAAAAGATTCAGTCCGTTTTTCAATTTTCATTTATTTCGACACAACATACGAGGTATGTGACCAATCGATAATGAGCTTGTTCAACACGATATGTAGTGTGTAATTTATTTTATATTTTATTTTATATCTACTGTCCGGTGGTCTAGCCACAAATGATAATTAATCAGGTTACATATATTTTATATCATATAATTTTATGTGTTATATAGAATTTGTTATAAACGACAGAGAATTCCAAAAATTTACCTAAGTGGTGCCACGTTGACGACATCCCGTTCCGAGTAATTCCAACGAGCAGAGGTCGAGATGACTCCGTGTAAAATCATTTGCTCAGATTCCCCGAAAAAGCGGGGATGTGGCATTCGTGTTCGTCTTGGATCTCGTTCCGCGGATTCGGCGTCGAAATCCGCTCGGTTTTGAACCGAGGGGACGCGGTCCCGTCCGCGTTCTTGCGCGCTGGGTCGCCGCCATATCTGCCGGCGTTACTTTGCAGAGGTCTCGCGCTCAGTTTGCTCTAAGAAAACGCGCGAATTATTTCCAGCGGCCTCGAAAAGTCGCCCTCCGGACAAACGTTCCCGGTGCCAGCGCTGAAAGCTCACGTTCGGCGGACTCATTAGAAATCTCACGTATTTGGGTAAGAGCTTCCGCTCCGCGAGCTCGCTGACGAGACTCAAAGCTTTGACCGTTCGTACGTGTTCGCGAGCAGAGACGGCTGACTGTCTGCGCGGGACGAGTCGTTGGAAATTGTTTCTAAAATACGTTTTACCGAGTTAAACTCCCTCCATATACCGCCACGGAGCGGAGCGGAGCGGCGCGTTCTCCTGTCTCGCTCCTGACTCCTCTTCGGCTCTTTCATTTATCTCGGCCCCGCAACATCTTCACACGGCGAAATCTCTGCGGGATCGACCAACGAGCGCATCACTTCTGTTAGATAATTCCATCGGTAATGCCGTTTCCACCCTTACCGACATTCTGTTTACGCGAATTATTTTTTCGACAATAGAAGGGTGTCCTTCTTTTAATTGCAAGGCGAACAAAATAGTATCAGACCATTTGAAATTCGAATTTGTTTGCCCAGGATACTCCGAGTTGCGAAAAGTAGCAGTTTTGAAATAATCAGGATTTGAACTTTCGAGTCGTTTTTCGTAATTAAAACGGGCTCTGGAAAAGTTCATTCGCTGCCTGCAAATATAATATCGAAATAAATATATTTCACAATAGTTTCTCTTAGTATCCATGAATCTCGCGAATCCTAATTCAATGTTGTTTTATTCAATACCATAGCGGAAGGATTAGTTTGCAGTTTTGAACAACACATTGCGTCACCGATAAACGGTGAGAGCGTAACAGTGGAAGCATCAAATAAATGCTGCAAACTGTCCGAAAGCAGAAACTATTTTGTTTTTCAATAAAAGTGAACAATGCAAAATACATAGAATAACGCTCGGATTTATTTTTAGCTATCAATATACCGACCATTTTTTTCCATGATTTAAACGTTGCAGTTTTTGGTCTCGAACTTTCAAACAATTTTTTATTGAATATTTTAAATTTTAAAATGTATTCAACATCAACTTCAAGTATTTGGTCTCCGCGAATTGTTTTTGTGTTGGAAGATACAGTGATGAGAAAAGTACCATTTTTTAGAAAAATCGTAAAATGAAATAATAAAATAACTTTTTACTTTTAGAAAAAGTATCAAACACACATTTTCAATTGAAAGTAAAAATAAGGTACATTTTTTAACGGAAGGCCAACGCACACGTCAACGCAAATACGGTGTAAACTTCGTTCTAATTAGTGTAATACACGGCACTGGCTTATGTTACATTCGCTAACAATATTAAAATTGCAACATACATGAGCGTAATCTTAGTACATTCCAAATGCTGCTGCTGAATTAATAAAGTGCCACTTAAATGTAGTTTAATTAAATTATGTTGACGCAGATTCAACAATGAAATTACACAGATGCTTCAGGCAACAAAGAACCAACATTTTGAAATGTAATGTATTTTCCTCGTCGTGGTCACTATTAAAAACTGTTTTAATGTTTTGTCATGTTACCTAGATTTCTTTACAATACAGAAAGGCAGTTTATTATTTTATATTTGAAATCTGAGACATTCAGATCCATTCGATACGCGAGTATAGTATATGCGGAAAATAGAATTGGCTGACTATGATCAGATACCTCAGACGATTCCTATAGAATAACACACGTATTTTCTTGAAAATGAGGCTTCAAACCAAAAAATGTTACTCCTTTTTCCGACTTATTATTACATGTACACCCTGTATAGAATGTTATTTTTCGGATTTCATATATTCTCAAATAATTCGTTCAAAAATCATATTTTTGATCTGCAATGATCAATATCTGGGGGGTGAAAATAGCCCTGAAGGTTGGGGGTGAAAACCCTATTTTTGCTAATATCTTGGGAACTAGAGGATTTTGGACAATGATTTTTTTTACGTTTATGTTTCTGACCAGCGAATGTAGTAATATGAAAGCGAAAATAGAGTTTTCACCCTCAACCTTGAGGATTATTTTCACACTCAATTTTGAGGGTTCTTTTCACCCCCACCCCCCAGATATGGATATCCAGTATAAATTTCATTAAAATGGGTGTGTTACGGTTGGGTAACGTCCCTTGTTAGTGCAAAATGAAAGTGTTCCGTATCAATAACAGCCGCCCTAATATTTTCAGCGGCCACTGCAGGAGAGTATCAATTTTCGTGAAAATCGTGCGAAATTATGAATTTAATCAAGTTCTCGCTGAGTGGTTTCAGTGTAGGATGCGCCCTCCTCTGAAACAGGGATTTTCATCCGGGCGGGACGGAAAATCACGCCGATACGAAAAAGAAGAAGCAACTCGTGCTCGGCGCTCGGACGCATAAAGAAAAGAGCGCGGAAGTGGGTGATGGAGATGGTACGGTCGAGGCAGAAGTGACGGCAAGATTGCGCAATGCTCGATACAATAAATCGGGCCGGATGCACTTACGCTAGTCCCGTGCAGGGGGTTGAGGAGGGCGGCTGTACGAGGGGGCGAGGCAAGAAATCGGCCGAGTCGCTGCCTCACCGGTGCGGCGGCTCGGATAAGCCATAAATAAACGAGCACACCCGATATAAGCGGGAACGTTTATGGCGGCCGCATACACAGCGCGCAGAGCCTTCGTGCAGCTTGCCCAGACACAAACTACTCTTTAAAGTTGCACGAGCCGAGATCTAAGAGCCCGCGCGGCACACCTACTTCACCCCCCTCCCCCCTTTTAACGTTTTTATTGTACCGCGCGCGCGTACGGCTCCGAGTATGACCGAATCAGGGAATTTAAGCCTTATCTTGAAACATTTTTTTCTATGCTGGGTATCATTGTAGTTCGTGGTGATTATTTTCATGCCTTCGGTTTAAGTCAATTTGTAATTGTCCGAGAGAATTTCTGTCTGTGGCAATTTTGCTATTTTTGAGAATGTATTTTAGCCCTAGATAACTAAATTAACTCTTTGCACTCGGCGCTATTCTAATTCTAAGACTAAATTTTTCTTCCGTCTTAGAATATTTTCATTTTATTCATACGAAACTGATCCGACCTCCACATATAATGCTTGAATGTTTAGTAATTCATGAAATACAAATTTTGTAATGTAGCAAATATTTCGTAATATTTTTAGTGGCGCTTCAGAGTCGCCACTCGAGTGCAAAGGGTTAAGCTGGGATACTTCAGACTCTCTAAAATACAACGGTGTATTGTTAACTGTATTATAAACATGTACACACGTTTGAACAATATTCTATTGTCAGTCTCTACTCTAACTAGATTTTTACGTCAATCAAATTATTAAATCCATTACTATAAATTAACGATTGAAACAACCTTTCAATCGAAATTGGAACGACCTGTCAATCGAAATTGCAACAACCACTTTTCGAATGAAAAAGTCTACCCGCGCCGAATAGTTACTATCCTCCTATACAGTATTGATGACCGGAAACTGCAAACACACGTTCGGCAACATTGTAAAATTAAAATTAAAAATTTAAAACCACGTGTTTCAATCGCAACAAAGCTTTCATATCACTTTAGCGTAACAGAATTTTGAAAAATTGATAAAACACTTGTTAAACAAACACAAACCGTATTGTATATTATACATGATCCGAAGGTAGTAATTCTCCTCGTGAAAATTTCGTTCGGAAATTTCTCGCAGTTCTAAGGGTGCGCCAAAATGTTACTAAATTCCGCGCCGGTGGGGGAGAATGACGCAACCGGTAAATTTTCAGTGAATTAAAAGTCCAGTTCGGGGCATACGATCGAATGCCCGCTGAGCTCGTATTATACCGCGCGTTGTCCTTGTAACCGCGGGGACATGTTTTCATTAAAATGTAACGACGCGCGGGACGACCGCGCTGGAAATTTAGAAAGCTTCGCGTTAAGGACCCGGGATAGTCAGGTGACTTTTTAATTAATAATTTCCATTCACAGCCTTCAGACACAGACTCAAGATCCGCTTGGTCTTGATTCGACGAGTCTTAAGTCTGTGACTAAACTTGTCACAATTTTTTGCTCTGTATTATCGATATTATGAATTCTGACGCCAGAAACGTGCTTCAAGTTTTTCGCTTTACTTCGTAGAGAATGAAGACAAAATATAGCTCAATTTGTAGCTCTCGATTTCATCCAGAAGACTCATCCAATGATATAAAAATGCTTGGATTCCACTGGGTGCACAACGTCAATTTTTGGCCTACTTCTAACGCTTATGTTACCAAATATCTGCATAATCTCGGAAGCTCCTGAGCAGCGCCTATTAGATCGAATCTTTCACCTTCGAATGAGCCCTTTGACAGCGACAAAATATTCTTATATAAAGACGAAATCTTGAGGCACGTAAAACCATTTTTTGACGGTAATGTAGTCACTCTACCTTATCGCGAATCTAGGAAGACCGGGCCCTTAACGAGAGGTGAGGGGATGGTTTTCTCAGCCGAGATCGGGCAAACACGGCCACTTGCTCTGCCAGCGAGTAATCGATACGAGTCGAGCGCATCGAACACCAGCAGATTATTTCCAGGGACAGTCTAACGGCTAATTGTGACAAAAATGGCCCGGCGAACGGTGGCTGTTATGGTTTTACTGTCTAGAGACATTGCTGCTTTCGTTCTAGTTTTAGGAGCGAGTAAATGTTTGACTTTATAGTAGTTCGCCGTTCCGGCACACGAATATGAACCATTGTTTACTTATTTGACGTAAACAGAACTTTATGCCACTCTACTTTACGGTTTGGCCATAAACAGGCGGTTAGGCTTCCGAGCGCAAACGGATTACGCTTTAGCTGTTTGTCACGTGTTCATACCCTACTAAAACGATTCCAAGCACATTTTCATTTTGATTTGACAGCTGTTTGATCCCTGCTTTACCTGATCATCGTTTTGTTTGATAGAAAATTCGATTCACTGCGAATAACCCTGATTGACGTTTTAAATAATAGCGGACTGTCCGGAAATAAGTTGTAGTTTCGACACACGGTAATGGGGTAGTTTTACTTGAAATTAATTTATGCAGTCCGAGGAACGTTTATCAGGTTTGATTTAACGTTTAACAGGTTACAAGGTTTTTTGGAGGAACTTTCGATGGGGGCTTCAATGTCTACCGTTTCTGGGAAAAATTGATGCGGACAACTTTTATTTTTGCATAATGGTCGGCATTCTAATGATCGCTGTTTAATGGCCACGTGTCTGGACATTTGCCTGATATAAAAGATCTTTTAATAAAAGTCTGCTCATTTCATTTACTCTCTCGAAAACGGTGAAAAATTGTCAAAACTTGGAGAACAGTAATAAAGGAAATAATAGAAAACAAGCACATTTATACAAACAACCGTCGATTCAAACGTCAAACGTTGTTGTTTCGATTGTTGACTAAAGACAACCTAATCTATTTGCTTTTAGAAAAATATTTTGCTAGAGGTACTAAATACTGTTTCACTTGTCTGACTATAGGCAGAGAACTCTACTTATTTTCCAGGAAATGTGACACTTCTAAAAGTTGTTAATCAGAGAGCTGACACGTTAGTTTGCAATATAAAGTAATTAAGTGAATAAATGACTTATTAACTTGTAATATAAACAATTTTTCAGAGAGAAAACTATTAGTTACACTTGTTTTATTTATAATTCTGCTAGACTGTCGTCTTACATCTGTTGTCACTTCTTCCATCTACTATTGGAAAGTATAAATACTTTATTTGTTTATGTAATTTTTCCCATAGGATTCAATAAACATTAAAAATTGATACCTAATGTGCGAGATGTATGAGATTATGTGTACTACATAACGAAAAGTATGTCAATAATGTGAGTGCAGGGTCATCTCGTTGATTTTTACAGTAACGTAAAGTAACTTGCAGTTTTTAATAAACTGCATTCTACATCTTTTTTTTGGGGGGGACTGTAATAATTTTTCAGACTTTACCAAAAGAATTGCAATAACAAAGTTACGAAGTTAGTTATTGAACAGTTTGGGTGAAAAGTCACTGTTTTCAGTGGTTATCACTACAAATATCATGTTCGATAACTGTGTTAATGTAAACGAGTCGGCGACTATGACCCTTCAGTGGTCAGTGCATGTTGCAACCGAACGTTCCATGCATTTCAATCGAGAAAATCAAATTTTATGTGAACGTTCACGAGACCGGCGGCCGTTTCGACTATTATTAACACGTGTTACAAGGTGTCACACTCGATAACTCATCGGTGCGTTGAAATTCACAACCACATCTAACAATCCAGAATATTATTCCTGACAGTTAGCGTTCCCTCTCAAACCATTTGTTACCTCCGAAGAAACTATACTATCTACAGAAATATAACTGAAAATTTAAAGATATTCAGAAAAGTATATTAATAAAATATCAGATTAGGAAAAAGATATTTTCTCTGTTCTGAGTTTAACTTTCTTATTTTATATTTTGCAAAATTTTTTATTTTATTTTTATTTTTAATTTAATTTTTACAATTAAAATTACTTTAATACTTTACAAAATACTTTACAAAAACAACAACGATTACAGGTGGTTACGGCTATAAAACTATCAATCTCGGTACTATAATGGTTCGCAGTTCAGCATGTTCCGAGTTTTACTCGGACTTTCAACTGCGCTAAATTACGCTACGTTTTTTATATCGGACATGGTCATTATGCAGCGGGTGGCTGGTTGACCTTCACGGTCGTATAGATGTCCCTTCGCAGAGTGTTTTTACGACAGAACAATTCATCGATTGCATAAAAATTAATTGTTTTAATATAAACAAGACAGTTCGTTCAAGCGACTTGAACACTCGATCGTCCACTATAATTCTAAAAGCCACAAATTATTTCTAACAAAATTTCGTTTAAACTGAATCAATCGCGCAAAGAGCTACCAGAATGAGTGTAGGACTATGGCGTCGGACGTTTAGTTTTCCTGAAAAATCATTTTTGCCACAGTTAGCGCAGCGATAAACCGGCGAGCGCATTCGATGCAAGGGCGCCCGCGGCGTAGAACTAATTTTTCTTTCGAGCACCGTAATATCGAAGATTTTTTCTATTGCAGCGAGAGATCGAAGCCCGGCGGGGCAATATCGTCCGGTTATTATTGAACGTGGCTATGGGGGATAAAGACCCGGTGACATTTCTACGGGGAATGGACCAGAGTTCGCGTATCCGACTTCGCTTTCGCCCCGCGAGCACACGCACTGTAGTTACGGCACTGCACGGTTCCATTCAGATTCGATAATAACAATTCCTTGCGACGTGGGGGGTGGGGGGCGTTTGTAATTGAATTTTTAAAAACGCTTCGCGGCCGTTTCATTTTTAAAAGCGTCGCCGACCGGTACACGGTCACTCCGCCTATTAATTTTATTGTCGCCGCCATCGTAGAAGCAACGGCGAAGGTATAGGCGAAACAATAATGGCGGTCCGCTCGCGGACAAAACGAGGAACGGAGACTGAGGGGAATCCGGGAGTCGGGGACTGCGTGCCGCGGAAAATAATTCCCAAGCAGGAGGGATGCGTCTGAATGCGGAATGAAATGAAAACTTTTGTCGTTTACATTCACTCTCGACTTTTATCGCGGAAATCCGTGGATATCCGCCGACACGGTTCGCAAAGCTTTTATGAATTTTCGCTCCATTTATACGATTTCTGGCCCGGCCGGCCTTTTAGCGTCTCTCCGAGCGGCGAGTGCACGCGATGCCATGAACGGCCACGTATAATTTCCTGTAATCGCACGGCTCCATGGAGCTCCTTTTATTGGTCCGTTTCGCCCTCGGGAAGAACAATGCCCGCTCTTCGCCCCGTTTGCCCCCGCGACGACGCGTCCGAGGAAACAGGAACGCCGGGAGTTGATTCCGCGTCCCCCGTTCGATTTCTTGCGCCGCTTCGCAACAGGTTCCGCGGGGTGGAAGATTTCTTCGAAGACGCGGACGGAACAAAGAAAATTCTTGGTTCGTGCAATTACTGTTATTGACAGTGGCGGCTCGCGGCTGAAATTAGTGGGGCTGCTGCTCCAGGAAATGTCAGCCTCCTATGTGCGCATGCGCGCAACAGACAGAGCTTCGCTGAACTGTGAATCGGAAAAAGTCTTTGTTCTATACAAAGATTTTTGTATCTTTTTATTATGTTAAACGTTACATAATAGTACAATGGCAGCGAAATAGAAGACTGCTTTGTGCGCTTACGATAAGAGTTGTACTATAATCAAGATTTTCTTTAGGGCAAAAATCCGTGAACGTGTACGCGAGGTAGGAATATGCAGGTTTCTTTTAACCCCATATTTTCAGAATAGCTTGCATATTGAATGCACGTGTGGCCTCAGCTTAAGACGCAGCGCATGTTGCTTGAAATCCGATAATTCGCCGCGTTTCAAGTTTTTACAATAGGGTTGAAACGGAAAATCATCGTTCTGCCTGCCGGAGCACCGAGGAAACAATTAAAATTTATCGTCCAGAGGATGTTGTAGAAAATGTAGAGGATTGAATGGGGAAAGGTCCGACTCGAAAGAAAGCGACTTTCTGCGATCTCAGGCTGAGATTAATTTTTATTTCTGCCTCATGCGCGACGGAGCAGCTTTCATACGACCTCTTCGCAACGGAACGATGCCGATTATAGCGACTGCCACTTGGAACGGCATTGTTGGCCTGTATGCTGTTGCGATTAGCGAACGAGGCAGATTTTCATGAAGATTTCTGTGCTCGGCGAGAAAACTCTTTCAGTAATTGTTGCTCGAGTAGAAAATCTTTTGAAGCTAACAGATTAATGAATCACATCGCCCATTCGTGTAGTGATCCTGAAATAATAAATTTTCTTTGAAATAATTGCACGACTTCAAAGCTATTCCATTGAAAATTCTGAGAAAAATCAGGCATATTTTACCTATCACTATGCACATCTATGAATTTTTTCAGAATTTTTAGCTTCGAAACCGAATTTTAAAAAATAAAACCAAATATTGAAATGCCGATTTCTCCTGGAAATTATAAGATACTAAGTTTATATTTTTACTGGTTTAGTATCTCGTCGTGGTTAACATATAATTTTTCAGATTTTTCAAAGCATAACATAGTTTTAAAAAATCAATATATTGAGCGATTAAGTTTCTAGGGAGGTAACAGAATAAATTTTATTTTGAAATATAAATTAGTCTTGTTCGGATATAATTAGGGTTAGGTATAAATGAATGAAGTATAATTTAATATGCGAGCAATGATGAGTCTCAATTTCTGAGAATAATTAATGTGCTTACTGAGCTGGAAATAAATATACTGAGGGATTAAGTTTTATTGACGAAATGTTAAAGTTTCCGAGAAAGATTGAGAGTTTCATTTGTAAGTAGAAATTGATTGCACAAGGCAAAAACGTCGGTTTCGTCGGACGTGAAATCCTGTTTTACAAGAGACCTAGTTTCACTCTTCCAGTTTCACCTTTCGGAATACTGTTTTCTCGATAACGTCCACCCCGACCGGGTACAAGAACAATCGGCCACAAACAGTCCGATACGACGCCCGATTTCCCAATTACGGGACCTCCAGGAAAAATGCCGTCGTGCTGCTTACCCGTGTGAAACAACAACAGAAAAACAGAAGCCTGTTGCGGGGACGGTCGAGCTGCGAGGCTTGATAAATGAATTCCGTCTATCGTTTCGTCAAACGAAAATTCAATTTTTCTACAACACTATTATTACACCTCCGCGACAATTTATATAGTTTTACATTACACATTTCACATTTATATTACGCATGGAAATTACTTCGTAGCACTACGTGGATTCACTAATTATTAGATTGCGAATTTCTGTGCAAAATACAAATTTTTCTGAAATGTCATTCCTCCTTTAACAACTTTAACAAACTTGGACATATACATAAGATTTCTTAAATTCTCGTTTTAACCATTAATTGTTATATTGGGATCTCTCGTGACCCCACAAAATTTCTCAATCCTTTCGCCACTGTATTATACGATAATTGAAAATATTAAATATCTTCTACTCCTTCGAACATTTTGAATACTCAGTCTTAAATTGATGAAAAGATTTCATGAACTGTCCTTGATAATGATGCAGATTATATAACAAATTAAGAAATACAAACTTGAATTTACTTTTACGAAGTTTGTTCTAGATTTCGAAATAATTGATTAGTTTAGGGTCCCCCTAATATTTAAATATATACATTTAATATTTTTCTGAATTGAAATAATCCAAGGTTTTTTGGATCGGTTGAAGTACGAACGGGAATTCACAACGCAGGAATTTACGTTAGGGTATTTTTCATTTTACTTGTGACAAATGTGCGATGCTCCGATAGGCATCTCCGAGCGACGTCGTCGAAATTCTTCAGCGTCAAACACGTTAGTTCCCGGTGAGTCGTGTGACTGTTGCCTCAGGGTCGAAGATTACGGGGGTGGCGCGATTTTATCGACCACCTGGAGGAGGTGGGGGGTTAAGAGAGAAACGTCCGGAGGACGTCGGCGAGCAAAAGGGAACGGTAGAGGACCGTGTCGTTGGCTAAGGAGAAATGCAAAAGTAATCATCACCCTGGTTTCTTGGTTCGAGGCCCGATCGACCGGTCTGGCTGGTCACGAGGAGCTGAAATTAAGGGGGATCACGCGACCCGCCCGGCATCGCCACGATATTACGCGCCTTCAGGGCTGTATTATCGAATTAAACCGGGCACGGTGGTGCTGTACACCTTTCTCCCCACCTGAACCCAACCCCTCTGTCGGACACGGAAAGATTGCGGAGATCGCGTGACGCGAATAAGAATCGGCGTTAATTGTAATACGAGACGCGTCCCGGAGTCTATTGGCGTTTCTTCCCGTGGCGATTCGTTTTGATTTATGAAGCCCACTCGACAATTGATAAGAAACTGCAATTTCGCCTCGAATTTCTCGCTGGAGGTGCAAACGACTCGGCCGTGTTTCGTTGCCGCGATATTTCCTGTGAATTCAGCGATTCCTTATATCAGTAAACTAAACTAACATTAAGTGTACAACGATGAAGCCATGGAACGGGGAGGCATTTAACCCCTAACTGGTATACTAGTGTCTCGAATAACTAGACTGTGGATCTTTATGCAGAATAACAAATATTTGCATTGGTCGCAGGACACAGAGGCTAAATAAAAATTTCTTTCTTCTTTTAATTATTTTATTAAGCCAAAACCAATACGCTGGTGCCCTTAATTCTTTTTAATGTGTCCATATGCTTTAAATTGTACCTACCCATTTTTGTCATAAATACATAAAATCCGCAGTCTACTCATGACACATGGTATTCTATGATAATTGTAAATATCGAGTTTCTTCAAATTTTTTAGAACCTTTTGGATTATTTGGTCTTAAATTGTCGTAATAGTATCTGAGAAAATTTATACAGAATTTCGTCAATTTTTTATCAGATAGTTGTCCTGTTTTTATGATTGTTTGTTCTCTCTTTTTTTTAATCTTGTAGCGGATATTGAGATGAGTTCAAATACTAACTCGGACAAATATGTGACATTAAATTTACCATAATTGTCTCAAAGCTATTTTCCAACCATACTGCATCTTTAAAAAACTTTTACTGTGTATAATATAACGAATCGATCGTTTCGAAAAACCCGATTATAAATATTCTGTATTTAAAATGTCTTTGAACAGTGCACAGTATGTTTCTGCAATGTTATTACATTATACAAACCCATACGTCGGGGCAGTAATACTGTGGGCAACATTTAAATATGTCAACAGACACGTATTTGCCAGTAAACCAGAACTGAATGAAACATTGTAAATACAGTGGTAAATCTTCAATACACCTCCGATACGTATCAAACATGAGGAACGTGCGCTCCCATAGTAATATTATCGCAAAGATGATGTAACAAAATGGGTAAACGATATTTCCGATCGAATCTTATAAATGGCCTTTCAATTATTTACATAAACATTGGCAGTGTTTACTTATTACTAGATTCCGGACGTTTATGCAGTTTGCAATTTACACGAGCGAGTTTCGAAATGTTGACGTCAAAAACCGGTTTCGAGATTTGTCAATATATTCGGTGTAACATGCAAATTTCATCAAACTATATTGTGTAATGCGTTTTGTTGTGTTTCCAAGGAATAATATCATATTAAAAATGACCCTGTGGAACAAAACAAACGGGAAACTGGAAAGTATAAAAGAGACAACAACTTTGAAAAATCACTAATTTGAAGAATGATTTCCTCTCTTTTTTTAAATCCCTCGTCATTTACAAACCCACGCGAGGGAAGCCATTGTTCCAAACGCGGTTGACAAGAGTCGCTATAAATCGACCGTTTTTCGGCGAACGTTTGACAGATTTAGCAAAGGTGATTCAGCAAGATGTGCAAAAATGCCTTTGGACCAAATTAAGCGGCCTATGTGCCATTCGATAGTGCACCGAGAAAAATCATGTTTCGTAAAATTTTAACCCCGTATCTCGACCTGGGGGGGGGGGGGCAGCTACGGGGTAAAATGGAAAAAATGATTTTGACACCTTTTCCCTATTCATACCTACGCAAAAAATTCTGGAAAAAATCAAGCAGATGTCAAATTCCCACACACATACACCACAATTAATTCAGATTTTTAACTTAAAAATCCTGGTTGTGAAAAATCAAAAACCTCCGAAAAATCGTAAAATCAGAACTCACAACTAAGAGCGACATTTATATTGTTACAATGTCAGTGTACATCAGCTATAAGCATTGTCCATGAATTATTTCAGATTTTTCGGTGGCGTGCCTCGTGGTAAAAAAAATGAAGTTCATACCGCCAGCATCGTGTAGCTATTATGAAAATGATTAGTGTACGTAAGTTCAAAGTCGGGGCTCGTGACACTTGGATGGAGATCCTCGAGGTACGGTGACGTTCGACCGGTTCGCATGGCGAATCAGATTTCGTGGTCTTCAACAGGCTGTTCGCGGATCGCGGTGGACAGACGGGCCCGACACGGCCCGGCGCGGCCCGGCATGGCAGCTAAGCGGACACACGCGATCATTGACTTCTTTCTAGCGTTCAGGTGCTCGGCGCGGGGTACGTGTTATTGAATTAAAGCTCGCGCCCGTTGAAACTTATCCTTCGCCGGCTGGTAAATCGCACGTGAGATCAAGGGGGTCGGGGGGGTAGGGGACAAATCACGATCGAGGGGAGGCGAGATCGAGCGCTTACTGTCACGTAACGGTGTAAACCGGCCGGGGATCGTATCGCGCGTTGATCGGCGGCGGCCGCGCGTGTAATGGCGAACGATTAATGCGATATTTATCCGCGGTCACGTGACTCCCGGCTCGAGTACCGGCCTGTACAGGTGCGCCCCGGTGTATCGATCCGCACTTGTCTTTGCACCCGGCACTCGGCGCGCTCGTGCGTTTAAGAAATTCAGGGGCCATTATCGACTGGTTAGAAAGCCTCCGCGGCCGTCTCTCTCTCTCTCTCTCTCTCTCTCTCTCTCTCTCTCTCTCTCTCTCTCCCTCTCTGTGTGTACGTACACAGTATCGGCGAAGGGATTAACGAAGCGGCTAAACCGAGCGAGCCAGGAGACGGGAACCATTGACATGGAAGTGGCAATTCATTACTGTTTCGAGCACGTTAGGCGTGCCGGTTGCAATAACCCGGCTCTGCGTACAGTGCCTCCGGGAAGTAGTCGCACACCGCCATTCCCTATTTTCGCAAAATCGTCGATATTTAACAGGTTGAATTCTCACCGGTGACTGACGCTATTCGATTGCCTACTGTAGTGTGAAATGCGTTTTTTTTTTTTGCTTCTACGGGATCTTTTGTTTTGCAGAGAATCTGTAACACCTTTCACAGTGCAGATTTCGGAGTCTATTTATACATGTTTATGCATCACTTCGAATTTTTATTGTCGAGGAAAAATTAAAATTGACGGCACTTCGTACCCTTCTATGAGGAAAGGTCGTCTCATGGTGACCGTTATTCTGGCTGTTCTGCTTAGTTAGATTATTCTGTTTTATAAAATAAGGAATCTATGATGACTCTTAATCTATACTCAATAGAAACCTGACACAAATGTGTAGAAAATACATGTCGTTTAAAAGCTTATTAATATTTCCATTAAAATCTTAATGTGATTTCTAACGATTTAATTGGAGTAATATGTATGGTGAGCCTGAAATACATTTCGAACCAATTATAATACCTAAGAGTTCGATCGCGATCGACACGTTCGCAATAAACCAAAATTACCACGGCCAGCTTATTGCGGTAATATCCGGCGTTTAAATAAATCGTTGAAATTGATTAATCAAAAGACACAAAGAGTCCGATAGCACGTGCCTGTACTACGCAGCAGTTAGCAAGTGAAATAATTAAATTATAATTAATTAACGGTTTAAGTACCCATGAAATGTGTCTACCTAATACAAAGACAATATCGTCTGTACATCGTTATATGATTAACCGGAGTGGAAATCCAATTTTCGAGGAAATTTCAGGCAGAAATTAATCTTTGAAAAATTGTTGAAAATTGCTCTCAAAAGACTCGTTACTTCCATATAATTTCCATGTATCATAATGTAGAAATCAGAAAAAATCAAGTGACATTTCACACGGTAACAAGATTTCAAAAATTTAAGAATGTCAATATATTATTTCCAATTTATCAAAATTATTCACACAAGAAATAAAGTTCCAATTGAAATTTGGACAATGTCTAAATTTGTCTATTGCACCCGAGCATACGACTCTGTTGATATTCTACATCAGAATCCCTAAGTTTACCTAAATCTTCCTTAATTCCCGATATATGTCAACAACACGGGTCTTGCCAGCGTCGTGTATAGTGCAGGAGACGTACCCGAGCCGTGTTATGTTTACACTCCTCGGTGTCCGAGGCCTCTCGAGGCAGTAGTGGGAATACCACGCGGTAGTGGGGATAATTCCGCCTCGTTTATCATCCAGGCCTCGGCGACATATACAGATAAGTCACTGTATTTGCATTTCATTATGACTTCCGAGATTTTGGGATAAGTTTCCCACATAAGTGCTGTTTTTGCAATGCACGGAAGTTTTTTTAGAATCGACGGAGAAAATTTTTAGTTTTGCATAGAAGACCGACAGTCTGGCGATCACGCGAGGAGTCGATCGTTTTACGGTCATCGGTAGAGTGATCGCGCACTTTGTTGAAATCCCTGATCTAGCGAGCCCGGGCTCGCCGCGTTGTATTTCAATTGCATCGTTAACGCGCCGCACGATTGCTGACGTTGTTGGCCGGGCCGAGGGATCGATCGCTCGCATCGCGTATGCAAATCTCTGAATCATTAACTTTCTGATCGGGCCCGCGTAATGCCGACATTTATTCAATACGATCGAACCGTCCGATATAGCCGGAGGGGCCGAGTTTTCATCCATCATGCGCGGCCGTATTCTTTCGGTGTTATTAAGAGCAAAGATGCGGGTGGGGATAAGAAGAGTGGTACTCGAAAGTGCAGAGACCGGTTATTACATCATTACGAATGATATATGGCGGACGGGGGTAGCCGGCCGGTATTAATCACACCCCGCCACAGATAAATTTCGATGCAATCGTGACGAGTGTGCACGCGTATGCGGGTAACACCGTGACGATAACCGCTGAGAATACGTGGCTGCGTTTCGTTAATTTATTTTCCCGGCCGTGACGTCGCCATTAAGAGCGTTGCGGGGCAACGGTAACGGGGTTTTAAGCGTTCGACGACGACAAAGTAATTTGAACGTTTCTTCGCGGAAGAAACGACGCCGATGCTTAGCCGCGTTCCGGATAAAGAATGCAAATTCACATTGAATTACGACGCCGATGCCGATACGAATTTCTGATGCGAACGATTCGGCCGAATGTTAGTACAATGGAACGGTCACTTCGTTCGTTTCGTTGTCTGCGAAAACTATATAAGAATCCAGTGAACCATGCGAGCACG
This sequence comes from Halictus ligatus, assembly GCA_028454255.1. Classification (NCBI taxonomy): domain Eukaryota; kingdom Metazoa; phylum Arthropoda; class Insecta; order Hymenoptera; family Halictidae; genus Halictus; species Halictus ligatus. Next base: position 7,062,251 of record CM052132.1, on the reverse strand, counting down.
GTAGAAACGACAGAATCAATAATTCATATCTGCCTGAATATATTCATATATTATCTTGGATATCAGTACTTATTAACAGCAGTCTTGTACACATTTTATTTACATTTTGCATCTACGTCAGTATTTCTGTCACTCGGTATTTTGTAGCCGATACCAACAACTTTTGTTTCGTATCAAAATCCGCAATCTAATAATTATCATTAGACTAAAAATAAAAAATGCTTTGACGTGTACGATTTTTATTTATTTCAGATCTACGAACGCCACTACCGCTGAAAATTAGATTTTTATTCGTTTCCACTTTCCTAAAATTGCCTACAAAAATTGAAAATTGCACAAACGTCCACAATCTAATAATTATCTTTTGTTGTTATACCTGCTAGCTTAGTGTATCTTTCTTGAAAATAATAATTAGACTGCGGATTACTCATGCATTTATGGTAGATGTGAATTTATAGAATACAAGGAAATATGTATGTTAAAATTAACGCTAGTTAAAAAGAACGCGCTACCCACATTTTCAGCAATATTTTAAAAATAATATATACCTAAAGAAATAAATTTGCTAAATAATTTCTTACGTTTGCATCCTTCGAATCTAAATAATTTTCAATTAAAAATATTAGATCCCATTTTGATCGGTCCCGTAAACCTAGTGTTAAAGAGAATAAAAATTTCAGATCTTTTATGGCTATTAATTCATAATTCATGATTTTTATATTCCTTGAAATATAAGAGATTGTCTTTCATTTAAATTTCCATAAATCACTTCATAAGACTCTATGGACAAAAATTCGCGGTCTATTGCAAACAAAATTTTGCAAATTCTGCTGCTCCTTTTTGCATAAAAATGAGCTCGAGTAAGTAGAAAAAATTTATAAAAATCCCACTGTATGAATAAAGAAAATAATAGGAGGACTCTCCCCCGAGTGACAGAAATTTTTCACTCGACTTCAATGTTTGTGAAACAATTTAAATAATGCGAAGAAACCGTAAAAACAGCACACGTGTGTTTTTCTGTAGGTGGAATTAGGATAGGTCTGAAAAAAGGTGGTCTTCTGAGGCATTTTTAGAAAAAAGTTTGATTAGGATAGATTCATTTTTGTTAGTTTTATACGCTCTTAAATATGGAAGTAAATTATAGCCATCTGATGCTTTTCTCTTCCAAAAGTTGTTGGGGCTCAGATTTTCATCTTTTTAGGTCAACACAAAACTCCCCTAATAACAAAAACTCTTTGGTCGTCATGAAAAATCATATTTAAAAGTTTTTCGCCGAAAAACGCAAGTTGCGCGAAAGATGGAGAAAGATTATTAAAAATTGTCACGGACTTTCCGGACTTTCCCAGTAAAATCATTTAGAAACGTTTCTCCGCAGTGATTAACGTGTGATCTATTGTCTTGTCCCGTCGCGTTTAATCTCTCCATTAAATCGAAATGTCCAATGCTTCCTCGGCGAGCAGAGAGAGAGCCGCGTAAGTATCGGCGTGTTAATACTTTCTAGAATACACGCGCGAGCCGAATCTGCTTCTGAAACGCCGATCACGTTCTCCGATAAGCACCTTTTTGCGCCGGATCATCCGTTGTGTTCCATTGAAAGTGACGCAATAATTACTCGTCCACCTCGATCGGAATCCCTCCATTATTGAATGCCGAACGATTCTTTTCTACGGGGGACTCGAATCGACCGGAACAATAGAGTTTTAAAATGCAAGTTCAGTCTCCCGCGCGGCGGCCGGTCTGCGTTGTAATTACTTCGCTCGATAAATGTTTTCAAAGGTGGCCGTGCTATCCACCGCGCGCGAATCCTCCCTTTCAAACCATCCCCCACCCCCGCCCACCGCGTCGCGTCATTCCACTCTGTCCTTTTTATTTCTGAAACTACGGTATTGTGCAACCGAAACACTCCTCTCGTTCGGCACTTGTCTTTATTATTTTATTTCCCCGATCACGACACCGACGAGCTCGAAAACAAATTCTATAATAATAACTACGTACAAAGTTCACGGATCGTTCAACAGTTTTGGAACGTTTTTAGTTGGCCAAAAAATTAATTAATTAATTTTCTTTTCTCAAGAAAAGTTTGAAGTTATTGTGGCATCTTAATCATTGATTTTTAATGAATCATATCGTACCATCTGCTCCCCGAATGATTCCAGAGCAATTTAATGTTGAAATGCGCACAATATTAAATTTAATTAAATCATTTAATTGCCTCCCAAAATCTGTTGTGTATGAATTCCATATATCCTATTGTATGCTCTCTCTATATATGAAGTCACAAACGGGTCCATGGGCGTATAAAATTTCTGTGGTGAAACTGAGATTACAAAAATCGGTTACATAATTTTAAGCGTACGCTTTCCAAGTCGAGTAAATAGTAAAGCAGAAATTATTTTCGAGTAACAGAAGTTGTGAAGAAGATCGATAATTTTCTGTGATCTCCATGTCCAGCGATTGACAAAGCAATTTTTCATGCGCAGTGTAATGAGCATGATAATAAATTAAATTATTCTAAGTGTGGTTAATAATTCGAGTATACCTTTTCTGTGTAATTCAGCAATGTGCTCACAAGGGAAGCACATGCATAAACATCATGACAGAGGCATTCGCAGAAACATCGTAGCGACAGAGATGGAAAAGTTAGTGTTCCATGCGTTCCGAGCATAGCGCCGTGCTCACTTCTTACGGTTGCTGTGCATTGAGTGCCTTTTAACGACACGTCGAGAACGAGCGTGCTTTCATAAATTATACATTCGGCTTACCTCGCCGGTTCGTATAATTTTCCATCATTAAATGCTCGCGCGCATAAACTTTATCGCTTTTGAATACGTATCCCTGTCCGGATGTTGTACTACCTTCCGGGCCGGGATCATGCTACCAAACCGTATTTGTTTGTTCGAAAGATCCGGCCAGATTGTTGCGCGAAAATTAGGCCAAACCGAATACGGACCCGTGTTATTACAAAATTTGCACGGGAAACGGATCGCACGGAATAACCGTAATTACATGCTACATTGAAAATTATTATCCAGCCAGTTCTTCGGACCTCTGCTGGTTTATGTAATTCAGGGCAACCCCGACAGGATGTTTTATTCCTTCCGTTTCTTTGTTCATTTTACCGACGGCTAAGTGGCACATTCGAGGATTAGGCGATCCAGTTTCTCCTCCATTCGTTTCTTATTCCCGCGTGCAATCGCTTTCCGACCATCTTTTCCGAACGGTAGTATTTATATATTAGAATTGATTAAGTCAGATGTTTATTGTTTGGACTCAATTGCGTTGTTGACTATATCGAGAGCTCACTATATTTTTCTATTGGCTCAGAAATTTCCGACCACCATCCGACAAACTTTCGGGAACGAAATGAGGGTCGTGGAAAATTTCTAAAATCGAAGAAGTCATGGTCTTCCCTGCGACTCGTACAGAAATGGAACTCCACGCATAGTTGAACTTCTCGCGAGCAATCTTTCTCAAAATCTGTCCGTCCTTTTCGGGACTTCTTTTCTGGCAGGCTCGCGGAGGAAATGGCTGCCAGGAACGAATTCCCAGCCTGCCGGCAACGGATGCTAAGCGTGCAGATGAAAAATTCGCCGGTTTCCCGCGGTCTCCGCCATTTTCACACGTTTCTGACCTAAGATCAGACGAGCCGGCGCGCGACACGACGGAGCAAACGAGCGTCGCATTATTTCCGCGAGAGGCTCGCATATTTCTCCCAAGATGGCGGATCATTATCTTCGCCATTTCTTTTCCCGCGGCCAACGAATTGCGCGTTCAACGTTCTCGCGGTTCCGGCGTTTTTGCATACTCTTTCCGGCAACGGGAATCCGGGAGACCGTGATCTAGTCGATCGTGGACACGACCGATTTCGTTTGGAAGTTTGATCGACACGTTTTTGCAATTTTCCGGGCGGCGCGGCTGCAGTTTCGCTGTAGCCTGCGATAAGTGTAATTGGGTCGGGTGTTCTCGCATCGACAACAGCACAAAGCGATGGTTAATGCGCCGTAATGCGATTATGGTTTCTGATACAGTCCGAAACGTTTGTCATTACGGTGAATTATGAAACTGTTCCCCTTGCGCGCGGAATTCTTGGAATTGCAGTGCACGCGAACGCTCCCGGCCACGTCCAATTGAATTTACATTATACATCGTAATCCGGGGATGTTTAGCGGTGTCAGAAAGTAAAGTTCTCCGGCGGGAGCATGATTAGCTATCAGCATCATCGGGGCCGGCTTTAACGATCGATCCTCGCCGAACGTACGCTCCTCGGTGCTAACGTAATTTCACATTTTCGCCCATTTACTGTCCGGTGCTGTTGAAAGATTATAGACCGGAATTTATTTGCGTTTTCGGCGGCATATTGGATGTAACAAATTTTAGTCGAAGCGAGCCGTTTCCGTTTTGTTAGCCCAACAAAATCAATATTTCACGTGTGCCAATGTAAATATCTATGGCTGATTGAAATCGATGGACTATGCGATCCGGAAAAAGAGGTGACGCGACACAATATAATATTAAAAAGAAAAAAGAAGGGAAGAACAATTTTCGATAAAAATGAAACACGTTTCTGTTCTATTGAACAGTATCGGAGATTTTTCCTTCGGTGTGAGTGAACACGAAGGAAAATGACAGATGAAAATTAGAAGGAAAAATTAGAAGGAAACGTGATAATATTAGGGGTACCCATAAGTAATCAATTATTTTCAAAGAATTTGTTTTCCCTTTAGTTGTGTACCGATCGTTGAAGAGGGAACACGCATTCTTTTACAGTTTTCGGTAAAGCAGCCTGTGTACAAAATATTCTAAAAGGTATAATTTTTTTACAATCCTGTAATAAAATGGCGGCGTCCGTACCTTCCGAGGACCATATTAGTCATTGCATACTTTTTCATTTTTACGCGGGATTGAATGCAACGGTAACAACAAAGAAAATTTGCGATGTTTATGGAGATGTATTGAAGGTCAACAAGTGTCAACGTTGGTTCAAAAAATGTTTGCTGCTGGTGATTACGATCTCTCTGACAGGCATCGAAGTGGACGACCAGTTGAATTTGATAATGACACCCTAAAATCTCTAGTGGAAGCTGATCCAAAATTAAGTATACAAGAATTATCGAGAAGCATTAAGAAATAAAACATTTATTTCTGTAGAAGATGTAAAGCGGCACCTTGAGAACATTTTCAAGGAAGATGGCAAACTAGCTAATAAATTTAGAAATGAGAACATGAATTTACTACAAAGTTTGTTTTATATTTCACAATATTTGACTACTTATGGGTCCCCCCTAGTAGATTGCCGCAACGGAACGGAGAAATAAGCGACGAGTCCAGTTATGGCCGGAGCATTTGACGATGTTTTTTCGCGGCCGGGTGCTCGATAAATCGATCGGGATGGCGATAAAAGTCAGCGACAATGGAGGAGGAGTAGGAAGAAGAAGAAGAAGAAGAAGTCCAGTGGCTGGCTTAAATGAGACGATTTAAAGTGTTCGCGAGGGTAATGGAACAGAGGATTTCTTTCTTGCCTCGGCGTTACAGTCCCGGTCCTGAGAGCAGGCGCGGAACACTCCGGGAAGTTAACGAGCCCGATATAGATTTCCGGAAACGCGGCGGAGAACTCATTCGGCTGCCGCCGCGAAACGTAAACCAGCGTAATGAGAGCAACAACGACGTTCCTTCCTCTCTCCCTCTCCCCCCACCCGCCGTTAATACTCGTATGTTTATCTTGCAATTACGTGCATTTGCACGCCACGCGTGTGCAGCGGTACGTGTTTTACCACGTAACGAAGAGCATGCGGCCGAGGGGATACGCATAAGACTACTCCCCTCCAGCTATTGTCGTCTTGAATTCCAGTAAACTCGTCTTACGATACACGCTTTAATTACGAGTCAGTGCCGCCGAGTTACCAAACATAATTTACAGTTGGAAGCACAGAAATATAAATTCTCCGCTAAATGTTAATTGCACGTGTCCGTCGTTAGCTCTTTCTTCGTACCAGACGTGGACGATGTGTTTGTAATAAATAGACTGCGAATCTTTATGCAAAATAAAATTTTTTGAATTGCAACGAACTGAAGTGAGATAGAAATTTACTTGTTTTCTTATTATGTTTAGAAGATTGAAAATAATATGATAGTATGTTTAAATTCTTCTAACATTTTCGCCACAAATTTGTGTCGTGAATGCATAAAATCCGCAGTCTAGTAATGAATAACAAAACATTAGTAACGTTAATTGTAAGGAACAGAAGCTGAATGACAATGTACTGGTTCTTTCAATAATTTTAATCGGTCGGAAATAATACAACTATCCTTGCAACATTGTAATGTCTGCAAAATTCCCTTGTAATGATTCGAAACGAAAATACTCGTTCTCGCGATGTTCAACATTTACCAAGATCGGAAAACAGAGCCGGCGTTCCGCAACGAAGCCGGGCTTTTGAATAATTTCGTGTTCCGCGCGATGTAATTTCGAAAATTTGCTATATAAATTCCAGCACGGCGCGGCCGCGCCATTTCCTAGAAAATTTAGCGAGCAGATGTTTTCGGCGCGGCGGTTGGAATTTAGTTAACATTGGGACGTTTCTTTAGAGGGGAGATGACAGTGTCGGGAATGACGTTGAATTTTGTAAATTCTACGGATTCCTGTCACTCTGACGTCACTTACAGAGAGCCCCGCGGATTTAATCCCCGCCGGATATTTCGGTGAGCTACCGTCGATATCGGGTTGAAAAGTATGGCAACAGAAGTATCCGATATCTGATGAATTTCGCAAATGTTCGACGAACGATTTCACCGGGATGATAGTGTTGAACGGTGAACCTGCCCCGACGACCCTTCCCGGGAAAGTTACTTTAAAAATCGATGCTTTATGTCCCGTGACCGAAGACGGCGCGCGGTTTCGCGAATTTCCTCCTCCTCCCCCCCCCCCCCTGCCCTCGAAATTCCGCACCCGGGGCGTAACTTTTAACGAAGTTACATTCGCCGAAAATTCGTTCGTTCGAAATTGCCCGCGGGGAATTGTCTCTTCGCACGCCGGGAGAAATAAGGACGATACGGAAACCAAAATTCTTAGAACCCTATGAATTCCAAACTCGATTCTCAGCGCCGAGGACGGTTAACCCGTGCTCGAACGAAATTACAACCGGTATCAAAGGAGGTTTAAGACTTGCATCATCTGTGCGGAGTACCTTGAGCAAACCACTGGAAACTTCTAGGGCACTTTTAACCCTTCTGTGATCACCCAGGTACACAATTCGTAGGTTCCTCTTAATCCTTAGGGCGAAAACTCAACCATCTTCCATTTCGGGATACAATAATATATTTTATTTCTTTCTGTTTCCGTTGTAACACCTACTTCTTCCGTAGAGCCCTTCGAACTCTTCCGGTACACAATTTTTATGGTTACCTGAATCCTCAGGGCGAAAACTAAACCATTTTCTATTTCGAAATACAGTAATATGTTTTATTTCTTTCTGTTTCCGTTGTAACACCTACTTCTTCCCTGAGGCCCTTCGAACCCTTCAGGTACACAATTTTCATGGTTCCCTGAATCCTTAGGGCAAAAATTCGAGCATTTTCTACTTTAAAATACAGTAATATATTTTATTTCTTTGTGTTGTCAGACCCATTTTTTCTAGGGCACTTTCAAGCCCCCTATCATTCAGGCACACATTTTTTTATGGTTTTTTAATCCTGAGAGTGAAAATTCATCTTTTTTCTATTTCGAATTACTGTAATATATTTTATTTCTTTCTGGTTGTGTTGTACGATGTATTTCTTTAAAATTTGAAATTGTAAATGAAATTGTAATTTATTAATTTAAAGTATCAAGTGAAAATTAATTTCAGGGGATCCTATGAGGGTTGACAATTCTTCAAGTTTTTGCGAAAGAATAGCATTTGTTGAAAATTTTCGTAAGCCATAAATACATAAAGATCCGCAATAATTACTTAAAATGCAAAAAAAAATTATTTTTGAAAGTAAAACACCAGAATATCTCTTTAATCGTTCAAGAAGTTTCTACTGACGAGACCCCATTGGTTCGCCGGTGTCGAACAAAAAAATCAGGCATTTGCATAAACATTCGTAGCCTGCTAATAAGACCGGGGGTCTCGCGAACGCAATTATTCTCTTTTCGCCGTTGCCCTCGTTCCGCCGGAACAACAAAAGGCCAGCACCCGGTTCAGTTTAGATATGCAATCGATTCTGAACTGCCGCGGGTCGCTTATCTAGTTGGCTGACCAACAGCGTCCTCGTTCCACTTATCTGTGACTCAAAAACAGGGCGAACTCGAGGCCGACACATCGGATACACTCTCGGAGTCCCCGGCAACGCGGGCGAATCGTAATTATGGTTCGGCAAAAACTTTTGACATAGGGGGCTGGCGCGGCGCGGCGAGCAACACGGCGAATGCGAATTTTCCGCGGCCGCGTGTAATCGATGATAATCGGCGGAATATTGCAGGCCCCTTTTGCATATCAGTATGACAAACACAGGGAATTTACGGGGAACGGTAAAATATTTCAAAGCGGCGCGTGAAAATTAATTACCACTCGTTCTGTAATATGAATTATTTGTAATCGTATTCCAGTTAATACGGCAGATATAATTGAACGTAACCATGCGGCGCCGGTAATGACTTTAATACCTCCGCGTAATCGAACGTTGTGCCGACCATTTTCCGGTTCATGCTCCGCGATATTGTAATGAGTTTAACGCGTACCCTGATCATCGGACGGTTACAGTTTATAACGATTAATGTCAATACCGTCCGGGCTGTGTGTTTTAAACAAAACTGCGGAGAAAGTGCGCGGAAACGGGAATTACCGCTGCAAAGAGTCATGTACCTCGGCGTGGTCGTTTGCCAGCATGCTATGGAACATTGTGCATCGCCTAGAAATGTTTAAGTGTTGCTGGACAATGTCTGAAAAATTTAGGAAGCCATGTGTAAACATGTTGCATAATCCAATACCGGATCGGGTATATCGGTGTGAACCACTACCAATCCAATTACAAAACTTCTTTATTTTTCATTATTTTTTTATGGGACTTTCGCCGACTTATTTGTGGCATTTTTCTGATTAAATTGACACTAAACACGAAATTGAAATGACGGTACGTAGTGTCCTTTTCTGCGTTCGCTAAAGGCATTTATAATTACAATAATTGTGAAAGAAACAATCAGAAAGTTACTTTAACCCGTCCGATAATTCTGATGCTATTTGATAAATATTCTTATGCAGCATATTTTTCAAATTTAATTCACGATGTATAGACGCATTAGATCCGGATTATCCGAATTATTCTCGTATGTATTCAGCCAGAAATTAATTTGTAGTCTAGCGTATAATTACCTGAAAGTCGTATTTTACGTATCATGGAATCCTATATATTCGTATACATTTTCTGTTTTGTATCCTTTCGATATTGCGCGGTGTCTGCAATAATTACTCACCGTAATAATTGAAAACCGAGAAACGGCAATGTGTTGTACATATATTATATGTTAACTTATACAAATATTCTATTTCGCAGGAAAAATTGTTCGTGCTTTTAACAATAAGCCTCTATAGTGTTTGAGCAATTTACTGTGTACAGTAGAACCCCGTACAATACGATCAGGAAATTTTGTAAAAAGATTGCATTTTATACAGGGTGTGGCCAGAGGGGTGGCACCACCGGCAGGTGTTGATTCTGCATAAACAAATAAGTCGGAACACAAGTCTTGTCATAGGTGTCTCTGTTTTCGAGAAAATTGAGTTTGAAAATTCGACGACCGCGCGTCTGATCATGACCGACCAATACATGATCTATAAACTTGATTTTCTCAAAAACGAGGCGTCTAATGAAAATACGTTGTTCCTTTCTTCCGACTTATTTTTACGTGTAAAATCATCCCCTGTCCGATTGTACCGCCTGCCCAGCCGAAACCTACATATCAGTAGTATATATCGGTGAATGTATAGCACATTGCATAAAGCGATGTCTGTAATCGACGCGCGGTTCAAGATTCCCGAATTTCCGGGGCGGAAGCGCGCAACAATTTCTTCGGCAACATCGATCCGGAGCGTTGTGTAGCATCCCAACGGTTCCGACCTATTTATTGAAACGTCGGGCTGGCACACACAGACTGTTTCCACTTATCTCAGCCCTGCCCGATCGCTTTTGTTCTCCGCGGGAAAGCGTGCCACGGGATACACGCGTGCAGAACCGAGAGCCTGCTCCATTATCTATGCTAATTAACGTAACGCCGAGCCACCGGGCTGGGACACGGTGAAACGGGATTGCGTAAGAGGTCGAAAGGGTTAAGCAGGCTAAACTTGAACGTCGTCGCCAGCGTGCGGCGCGGCGAAGAACACAGCAGGAGGGAAACGCGCGCGTCAGAGGCCCGATAAAGGCCAATTACACCGGTATCTGATTCAGACACGACAGCAGGCCGGGACACGGCTCGTGCACGTCCCGAAACCCGCGATTTTTCGACTAGAAAACACGGCCGAGATCCCGATCGGAACCGACCTCGCGTTCCCCTAATCTCTTCCGGGATCGGCCGTCAGCAAATTTTGTCGGTCGATTAATATTTCGCGGACGTCGATCGATCGGATCGTCAGATACACCGGGGCCACGTCCTGAAACCCCGGATTTAAGGGAAAGTGATTTAACACGTTCACCGTCGGACTAGAACAACCCCACCACCCACCCTCCTCCCAAGCCAGTAATGTAGCCACTAAAGTTTCAACTGTGAAGCTCGAACTGGACATTGTTGTCGCTTCTTTAATTCTTCTGCGTGCTACAACCCCATAACCACTTAAAAATCAACACCCAAAAATTTATTTTAATAAAAATTAAGTCCAGAATTCGTTTAAGTCTGATTTCTACTTTTAATATTGAACAGGAACTGGATATTGGACATTGTTACCACTTCTTTAATTCTTCTGCATGCCAGAACTCCTAACGAAATTTAGTTTAATAAAAATTAATGTCTGAACTCGTTGAAATGTGATCTCTTCTTTCAACATTGTAAATGGCCCGAATCAATAATCATCCCTATTCAGACGCGTACCAAAGATCCTACGATTAATGAAACTAAAAAGTAACATTAACTAACACTCTATGTAAACTCCTAGAAAATATTTAACAATAGCCTTAACACGAATCTTTATGGAAAGTGAACATTTACTGCCTGAATTTAAACTAACTCGAGTGAAACAGGAATTAATTCTTTTTCTTAAGATGTTTAATAGGTTGAAAATAATATAACAGTGGTTCAATAACAAATAACAGTATTTTAAGATTCCGCTGATGGTTGTATTAACTTTTTCATCCCACACGAATATGGTTTCAGAAAGCATCGAAACACAATTTGTGCCCGGAACCGATCATGTTTTCCCGATTAGCTTCCAACCGAAAATTTATGGTCAGAATACCGGTTCCGCGACGAAAGCTTTCGAATAATTTCGAATTTATGCGATGTCATTTCATACGCCACCGCGCTGGCGCCATTTTCTGAAAGAAGCGTCGCGTTGAACGTTGAACGAATTTCGAAAACAATTAATTCGACCGGTTGTCGCGCGCAATTTCGCGTTACGTGTTATGGGAATTAAATTGTTGTTAATAATGAGTGGGAACGCGGCGCGGCAACGGTGTTCGTTATTCAAAACAGTTGACACGCGCGCGTCCATGTTTAATATCAATAACGAAGCCGGCTCCAACTGTTCCGAGCAATATCATTACGGGAAAAGTTAAACGAAAACCGAATGGAGTTTTTCAGCCGGATGTGACACCTGGCTAACGGACAGGATAAATGATGCCGACACGCAATCGCAAATAATTACTTCGCGCAATAATGCGACCTTTTATACGTTGTTGGTGCCGCGGACAGGTCGTTTGTGCAGCGATACCCCGGGTAATGGCTTCGTTAATCCAACGAAATATTGTTAACTAATTCGGCTGATTCGAATACCGATTTGTTCGCGCTCTGTTTTATCAATTGCATTTTCGAGCGACTGCAGGCGACCGCGTCTTTTTCGACGGGAAACGCTAATTCGTATTAGCCGATGCGGTAATCGCGCAGACGTAATACCGTAGTTCGAGTTATTACCATTTTCCTCTCGCGATTAGACTGTCGACATACAAATTTAAACGAACAGGATTGAAATAGAAACGAAACAGAACGCTCCGTTCATTAGTACACTGAACAGTTTGTTAATTCGTGTCGAAAGTGAGTAGCTGATGATTTACGTTGATGAGTTACCGAAATTGTTCGAGAAAGAATGACGTTTCCAAGTGGCTCCTGTTTTTAGCAGCGTACATAGACAATTTTTATTTTGTATAATAATTCACAGCTTATTCATTGACGTTTTAAGATTTGTTCTGCAATGAAATGTTCATCTTAGGCGTTCTCGAATATCGTGGAAATAGTTTTCATTTTTCATCATTGATATCAATCAATATTAAAACGATAAAGTATTTGGAAGACTGGAATTGAAAAATGCTGTGAGTGCCATTTTCTTCAAAGATTGTTTCTTCCGCGAGAAAGGGTGAAAGTTTTTATTTTGGCACTTACACACGCTGATCATAGATTTTCTTCTTCTTAATCGTTTATAACTCGCAAACAAATTAACCAATATCGGTGAAATTTTCAGCATGAATGTAATTTATTCGAGCGAATCAAATACATTCTTTAAATTTTCAATACAGGCTCAAATAAAAAAGCTGAAAAGACCAACATTTACTATTTCTTTTGTGATTCCGACCAATTCAAATTTTTTTCAAAACTTTTGTACACCTCGTCTAATAAACTAATCCTTCCAACTTCTTAATAACATTCAAGTCATTTGATCTAATTTTTAAACAGTTATGTTGCTTCAAATAGTGTGGACTCAGTTTTGCTCCTTACTGTATATATGGTCACTATCATTATTCGTGTGGTTGTAGATGAAGGTAGTAATTCTGATTTTTTCTTATAATGCTGAAGTATGAAGTTCTTTTACTTGTAGTCATTTTTGTACTGGAATATAATTTTTAAAAAAGTTTGGTGCTAAAGGCCTTCTTCTCGTATTTCCTTATAATGCAAATGGGTTAACGTAACTGGGGGGGGGGGGGGGGGATCGGTGCTCGATTGTTTTCTTGTTAATGGCCGGCGCCGTCGATCGTCGATCATTACACGCGGTCTCGCCGCGATGGTTGATGGGCAACGTTTCACCGGGCAGAAATTAATTTCTGAAATAAATGCAAAGCCCTCTCGAGCAAGAGCTTCCGCGCGCGCGGGCCCGCTTATCCGCGTATTTGCGAGCCGGTATCCCATCTACGGCGAAACAAACAGTCACCCGGAGGGGAAGCGTGTCTCGAGCGTGGACTTAAAAGCTATCGATTTATTCCGCGCGCGTCTTCATTTACCCCCGAGCGTTTTCCAGCCGCTCCGCGCCGACTTCGTCGAAATATTTAACGGCGGGAGCCGCGGCGTATAATTTGCCGCGTGAAAAGCGGGAAAACGAGCGACCCAGAGCCCCCAGCGTTTCCCCATAGGCCGACAAGGCCGATCGATCCTCGTTGTCATGTCGTTACGCCTCCGACCGACTGACGAACCCAGCTCCAACATCGAATATATCTGCTCTTTTCGACGCACCACCCGATATTATCGCGAAACATCGTTCCGCGGAATTTCTTCTATGCCGACACAGCGGGCCGCTTCTCGTAAAATTGCTGGTATTAGTTCAGACATTTTCGTGACACGAAACCCGATCAATTCTTTGCACTCGAAGCTATTTTAATTCCAGAACGAAGCATTTCTTCCGACCTAAAATATTTCCCTTCTATATATTTTTTGTCATGTTATACATAAAATGGCACAATTTACCCGTACAATAATGCACTGTTTCGTAATTTATTAAATACAAACAAATTTAGTGATGTAAAAAATATTTTGAATAATGATACAACAATTTTTAGTGGTGCCTTACAGGCACCATTCGACTGCTAAGGGTTAAAACTACAGCGACTCCCACTAATATTCGGACGCTCTTAACCAGTTAATTGTGGAGTTTAATTTTAAAAATTCCCCACGGCGCGGAATTAAAATCAAGCAATGACGAATATACACCGTCGATCACAGTTAACTGGTTAAAAGTCGCATAACTTTATCAATATTGGAATATACTACTTAAATTATTTGGAGACGTTAGAACAATTAGATCGCTACATAACGTGGGAGAAATGTTTGATTAAAATTGCGATTGGTCGAAATTGCACGGAAAATACTAAAACTTTTTCACATGGACTTTCATCGAAAATTTACAAAGTACGATTTGTAGATCTGTATGAATTGTACATATTCTGAGAATTTCATCAAAATCGGTCTACGTTGCAATGAGCTACAGATCTTTCAAAATGATCACGTAACGGCGAAATTCTGCGACTTTCACCCTTTAGTTTTCATCGTTAAACGTTTGTAGCTCAGTGCAACGTTCACTGATTTAGATGAAATATTCAGAATATGTAAATTTGATACAGATATACAAAACGTACTTTTATCATTTTTAATGCAAGCCAGCATAAAAAAGTTGCAAAATACAACTCTTAGTCTATTAGTTTATGTATTATCTTAGTTTCTCTGCTATTTTGACCAATTGTAATTTTAATCAAACTTTTTTTTCACGTTATGTAGTGAACCAATTGTTATAGCTTCTCAAAAAAATTCAAGTAGTAAACTCCAATATTAACAAAGTTATGCGATTTTTAATACTAAAACTGTCAATAAATGTCAATTTCAGTCCATATATTTGGAATAGTCATCAAATTAATTCCAATAAACAAGTCTTACTGTATATTGTACATATAAAACCATGTATAGATAATTACTGGTTTTTCAGAGCACTAATGTTAAATCAGTGTGAATGTTCTCAGTTTTAATCAATGAAGGAAATATACTCGAATGGAATACAAGGTCTAATGACAGTGCATAAACTGAGAAAACCGTAAACACAGCAGAAACAGTTTCTCCAGAGTGTTTTAATATAGTTTTGATTCTTACGATGCTTCGTGGAAATTATCAGACCACTGGGACTCGAATCGCAGCAACAAATTGATTCGATGTCGTATAAGTGGCTATAGTGACCGGGGCAGGGAATATATGTGGGTACTTCTGACGGTGTAACTGGGTAATAGGGTGCTTTGATTGTACAATATAGGAGTTTCCAATAGCATGACCAGAAATGTGTGTTTTTATTATTGAGATAAAGTCGAGTAAATATTTGATGCTCGCTTGTATATGAACTTTCTTCCTTATCTCTGTGTACTAAGTCCATGAGTAAAGTGAGGACTCCATATTATAAATATTTCTTTTTATAAATCGCCTGAGCTGTAAAGTTCGTATGTCTAATAAGTTTTTAGGACGTTCAACGTACACTATTTGTTTATTGTTTAACCATATCCAGCAAACCCTCCTCTAACACGCTACAGTGAATTCTCGACATATGTCAACAACACTGGTCTTGCCAGCGTCGTGTATCGTGCAGGCGACATACCCAATCCGTGTTAGGCCTCTCGTGGTGGGGATAATTCCGCGACGTTTATCGTCCAGGCCTCGCCGACATATATAGAGAAATCACTGTACTCTAATAACGCGGTGACCTTATAACGTGGAGGAAAAATTGCGATTTGATTTAGAACTAATCGCTTTATAGGAGAGTCGACTGTATATAAACGATACTAATGCCACTAGGTAATTCGTTTCCGGTATCAGTGAGCAATTTCGAAGGACATTAATTTACGTTCATTTTTCTGCTTGCCGATACGTTGCATGTTTATAACAGAAAACAAAAATAGGGAATGTCACTGCACGGTTAATGGACATCCACTGGAACAGAGCGTGTCGGCGCGCGGGCCGAATTTATGGTCATGGTAATACAGATGTTTCGAAACAATCCGGTTTTTTCATTAGTCGGCGTAAACAAATTTCCCTGATCCACGTGGCCGTCGAAAAATCCCGTGGAAACGGGACGGTCCCGGTTTTCCACGGGCATTCTTCAATTAGCGTGCGCGGTTCTCGTCCGAGGAATAATTTCGTTCGTGCGTTAAAGCCCAAACAGATGAATTTAAAATCCACTTTTTCACCGATATTACCGCGCTCATTTGAATTCCGACGAAGAGCAACGACTCGCCGGATAATTTCATTCTGTTTCAATGGATCGCGAATAATTTTGATCATTTTTAAATAGACTCCGTGCTCTAGCATAATGCGATTTAACGATACCGTCGCTGTTTCAACGAAGCAGCGATCCGGAAGTTTCGTGCGAGTAAGAAACATGATTTCTGGACTGATATTCTTTCTGTGAATTTATATTTTTACGTCGATAGTTTCAACGTTTTTTCTTTTAATTTCTGCAATCCATAGAATTATATATGGAAGACTAATGATTGAAACGAATGAGTTAACATTCGAGGTTAGAACTATCAGACGAGTCGGAGTACCTGTTTCGGTTGAACTTCACTTGTGGAAACCAGAAATTTGTAACTTTTTTTTTAATGCAATTCTACAGTTTTGGAGAGAAAATACCGGAAACCCATAATTCAATCCTAGGAGATCACTACAATCACTAAAATTTACAATATTACATAAGGAAAATGTAAAAATTTCTGGTTTCTAATTTCTTTCTATAATTAATGAAACTGTAGAAATATTTTTTCAAAAATTTTGGCGTCCTATGAGCTTTTTGCTGGTGCTATAACGTAGTCGGGAGAACCAGGACGGTGAACGATCTTCCTAAAAACAGTCTGCGCCAATTAAGCCATGATTCTCTATGACATTTCCCAGCCCCTCGTCGAACTACCCGGTCCAATTTCCCTTTATTAGGCGCAAGTACGTCATGCGGATCCAACATTTTCACGGATCGATCGAGAAATCCCGGTCTCCATTCCGGAGTCATTAACGGATCAAATCACTAATCAATTCTCACCTCGCTCGACAGAAACAATGGACTTTCAGTCTCGCCAGGGCTGATCCTAACTGTGTTACAGGGAAGGAAGGGCTGCCAGGAGAAGGGTGGACGAAGGGGGATGGGGTGGGAGATTGGGGGTCGACCGGGGGACGGAGGAAGAGGTATTAAAAGCGCAATTATCGCGAGGCTTAATTACTAGACTCTTGTAACATCAGCGGCTTTTCTTCGTCCCCTTTTTTCCTGCTCGTTCTTTGACAAAAACCATTATTTTTTTTCCTGTCCTTCCCCACTCCCCCATTCACGACATCGCTCGAATTTTCAAACCTGATAATTGCGAGCTGTGTTCGCTCAACTGGTAACACAAGCAATTGGATAGATTTGTCAGGCTTGTGATTCAGCGTTGTCCGTTTGTTCCCAAGATTATTTGTCCGGCTTGTTCCCAAGATTATTCGATTGGCCGGATTGTTGTTCTTCCCAATATAACTTGTAAAATTTTGAAATTGCAATTGAAGTTCTGGAAGATTACTTTCAGGCCAACATAACGTGGACAAATAATCTTTTATCAGGCCTATTCTAAGGAGCCGAAATTTTTTATTGCACTTTTCGATAGAACTTTCATAAAAATATCGTTACTCGAGACTTACACGTTGTCTTGAAAAACCGTATTAAGCAACTTTTACAACAAAATATAACTGAAACAGTAAAATAGTATTTACAAAAAAAAATATAGAATCTATAGAAATACAAATACAAACAGAAAATTAAAATATTCAAAATAAAAAAGAAGAATGAAATAAAATATATTACACACAGAACGAAATAAAATTTCTACTTCATTTAGTATTTTGCCTGAGAAATTACGACATTAAAAGGTAAAAAATTAGCACCGAATTGACATCGGTGAATTTGTATTCTGGCATGTAAAATAGTATACTCGAATATGTGTACTTGACGGACTGTCATCTGAAACATTAGCCGAGATAATGATGTGCTAATACGTACTAGGCCTCTTTGTAGAATAAAGAATACTGTTTCCTGACTGAAACAAATGATAAAATTTCCACCCTGAAATCGATGATTTCACATGAAACGACCTAATATTATACCAAGACTACGTACAGGGTGGATGGGTGGTATCACCGGTTAGGGGATGATTTTACATGTGAAAATAAGTCGAAAAAATCAATAATAATTAACACTAAACCTACCATCGCCGGTCAAAATGACCGATTCCAGATTTTTCATTTTACAATTATTGAAATTATAAAGATGATAAAGGACAGAATACTTAAAAATCGAACACACCGCAAGAACACTATCAAAAGGGTCTAATTTAATCCGAGCAGGTTTTCCAGCCTGGAGAAGCCCATGAAAGTTCGACCCTCCCCGAAACGCGGCCCTCTCGTTCCATCCCTTCGACGGAGGGGGCGCGTCGACGTGATATCGTAATTAATAATCCATTTTGCTGGTTTTTGCCGGTGCACCTGACCGTCGCAGTCCACCGCTTACCGCTCACGGATAATTTATTATAGGCGAGCACCGCATTACTCCTATACTGACGGCCGGTTCTTCGTTAATGCTCGTCGAAACGTCTGTCAACTGTCGATGCCATCTCGCGCCCCGTTTTGTGCCCCGTTCTATCCGCGATACGTTTATTACCGGGACGCGCAAATAATTTATCCGGTTAATGCTTGCAGATTTCGTCGGTGCACATCGAACCGTTCTCGTAATTGAGGCGAGACCTCAATGCAAACATTTCTCCCTTTAGATTAGGTGAATATTAATGTGCCCGTCTATTTCCCGGCAGACTTTTCACACTATTATTATCCATTCTTCGCTCCGTGTTTCATTTGTTCGGTTCGATAGACAAGTGACACTCCACGAACTCGCATTTTTATCTGGAGCGATGAAAATCCTACTATAATTTATTTATTAATGCTTTGAACCGGACGATTTATTCAGCGAATACTACATGAATTCTTAAGGAAAAAAAAAATATTTCTGCAATCCATAGAATTATATATGGAAGAATGAATTCTTAAGGAACGTGGTTTAAGAAAATTATAAATTATTCCATAAGAAAGTGATACAAAGAGGAAATTTGTATTTGCCTTCGAGGAACTATTTGTAATATACGGTAATGACTTGATCGAAGCCCAATCCTTGGGTCCGTCCTGTGACATAGTTCGCGCAGGACTACTATTTTCTTGCGACCGAGTCGACAACTTCAGTTTCTTTATACCAATTCACATTTTTATTGCGCGTATCTTTTTCGAAGATTTTTGTATTCTATAAATAATAACTGCAGGATCTTTACTGCTCGACTTATAGACAAATTTAGAGAGTCTGAGCAGAGTCAATGTTTAGTTGAATTCTACGGGTGCACAACGATTCTCAGTATAATAATTGCCGTTAGTAAAGAAAAAAGTTATTTAGTGTGAACATGAACTTTGAAACGCAGAAGAATAAAAGTGTAGACACGCTAACAAAGGTTTAGGCGTGATAAGAAATTTGCGTATTTATGGCGTAAGCTAACGTGTTAGACGTAATGAATCAAAAGCTTGAACAATGTGCCATTGTGCTTCGTATTTTATTTTTCTTTCCTCCTTTTTTACGTTAATAATCCCTTTTGCCGCTGCGCGATAAATTTTTTCTCGCACACCGGTCGTTAAGGAATAATCTATGAAAATGGGCATTTGCATAAAGATCCGCAGTCTGTTAATAAGCATTTCGCCCGAATAAAAGTACTTTGGTAGAAAAAGGGAATTTCTGTTCCATTCTAGCCTTTTTTAAATTAGTCCGCAAAGGTATGAATCTGCGTAAATATACCGTTATCAGCGTCGTTATTCATGCCGTACTAAATGCACCGGGGACGAGTATTTTTTCAAATGTTAACGAAATCATTCTCAATGAAGAGTCGCATGGAAGCGGGAAAATGGAATTTGATAGTACCAGTGCTTTCGTTGAGGGTCGTGCGTTTAGTGACATTGTAAAAACAAACTATAATACCGTATATACCATATTTCCTTGTTTCGAAGTTCAGTAAAAATGGCGTCTTATGTTTCTAAAAATGACAACTCCTTCAGTGGAAGCTATAACAGAATAAAACTGTGACCGGTTAACGACAAATTCAATTTGACAAACATTATTATAAAAGCATTCAAGAATGAATTTGATTTGGCACATTTATTGAGTCATGAGTGGAGCTCATTTTTAGGATATTACACATTCGTCAGCAATAGTTGTACAAAAGATACTAGGGTGATACTTCACCGAAGTATACTTTACATTTCAAATCGACAAATTGTGTGCCATTTATAATTATACAGTTTAAAGAAATACATTTTACAACACAAACAGAAAAAAATTAACGGTCTTACAATATTGAAAGGTAGAAAATGGACGAACTTTTAGCTCGACGAATGTGCAAGAGTTGAACATGTAATATTATAAAACAAACTAATACATAAACTCCATTCCCTTGCCATTAATTGTTTCACTAATGCAAATAACGATAGAAAAATGAAAAGAAAAAATCAAAGATAGGTATTCCTTTACAACCTACTCTAGTCTAATGATTACAATGTAAATCTAATCATATCTAACGATCGTTAATAAAAGCGGACGTCGTGAATCGCTACAGGTTCCACGGTTCCAGGTTACGCGTCGTTTTGCGAATCGGCGAATGATTAAGGCGATATCGATCGATACCCAAATTTCCAGCTTATGTCTAATGGTTGCCAATTAGCGAGGTATTATTGAAGTGTACGCGGGCCACTGCGGGTTAGAACATATCGGCAGATAACGGTCAGGAAGGTGATGGGGGTGAGGGCCTGAAAGTGGGGAATAATGGGATCGAGGGGAGAACCGCATAGTCTTCCCTTGCCGAGTGAGCCTCATTAGTCAAAGTTTGAGAACCGGTCGAGTATTATCCGACACGGAAATGGAGAAGTGGACTCTGCGAGTGAATCACGACGAGCAATCGTTTAGAGGAGAAGAATTCGACCCTTCTCTACTTGGCCCACCTTATCGAACAACCTGACCGGCTCGGAACGGAGCCATCCATTAATCTACGTTTACGCGTGCGGTTGATGCGTACGGGCTGTTCAGTCTTTTTTTTTTAGGAGGCTAACTGCGACTAATGGAGCCCTGTTGGTAATTAATGTGAGGGCTGTTGGTAAGTTCGGCGAACGTCGGATCAACCCCGCGATATCCTTTTACTTTGATCCGTCCCTTTAATCCTTTCCCTTGTTCCTTCTCTAAATTAAAAATTATTGTACTCTCTTTGAAACCCAGCAGTTGACGGTATTGAGATATTGTATCAAGTTGTTGAGACTTTGTCTTATTTTCAGTAATTATTAGAATTCCTCGCCTTAAAACTTCGATTTTTCCCATTTTCTCCACAAGACGTACAGGATTCTATATCAAAAAGTAAAAAATTTCTGGGTTGCCAAGGTGAAGTTCAGCCCCCTTATACAATATCACAATGGTCCATAAAATGTTCGTACAACTCGATGAATAGACAGACAAACAGAAAAAAACTGTAAAGACATTAGAAGAATTTAAGGACGTTGTTAAGTTATTTCCAACATATTGAAACTGTCGAAAGAAGAAGTACATTGCTATCTAATTTCTCACGATCGATTTAGAACATTTTTATTTTTAACTTTATAATCAGAACGTACAACTGCAAACACATTCTATACTATATATCTATCTATCTATCTATCTAGTATTATCCATGTATAGTATTATAAAGTTTGAATCATTCATCAAGGGAAAATAAGGGAACAAAAAGTGCAGTTGCTGAAGTTGTTAGTACAACGTCTCAGAAAAACATTAGTTACCGTGATGATAAGCTATTTGCCTTGACTGAAGAATCATTCTATAGTCCATGCACGGGAACGAGGGCTGAGAAGAGCGCACATTTATCTTTTCTCCCGAACCCTGTGCGCTGCGGACGTCGATTCTACTTCGTACAGCTCTACTAATATTATTCTTACCGTGAGTGGTAGAACACCGTAGCGGTGGCCATCTTGTATGTCTACGTTTAGGTTTTAAGCATTTGGATAAGTACCATTGACGATCGAAGCGGCTCACGAGTTAAATTCGTTAATCTGAAAATTTCAATACTACTGGAGGTTTTGTTAAAAGTACCAGAGAATTGTGTCTCTTGCGTCACTGTTTATTAAACAGCGGTTTATTATCCAGAGTAAGATGTAAAAATGTTTGAATTTAGGGTTTTCCGAATTTTCATTATACACACGGATATAAAACTTTGAGATTTACTTTCTTTTAATGCGAATTGTGACGAATAGCAATTTTTAAAGAAATTATTTACGCGTTACGGCATAGTCCAATTTTAAGTAATTCGTTTTTAAAAGGTGTACGAATACTTTGTGCGTTGACTGTATCCGGGAAGATCGAACACAGGAATTCTGAACGATTTTCGTTAATGAATTCTTGAATCGCCTGGTTGTTCGCCGGTCGAATCCTCGCAGTGAAATTGCATTATCGCAGCTCGCGTCGGCCATCGGAAAATAGGAGGCGGCTAGGGAACGCGTTCACATAATTTCACATCGCCTTATCAAGACCACGTCGGAGCTCGTCGTCCCTTCGATCCTTTCACGCAACCGGCCCAATCCCGAATTCAATCTGATGCCTTTGGTGAAGGCGCGCGCGCACGCTGCGCTCAATTTTCGCTGTTCGAACAACCCGTATCAGCTTACAAGCATGGGAACGTCCGACCGACAACCGAAACTCCCTCCGTTAATCACGATAGTCGGATTCTCTCCTTCGATCTCATTTGCGCCGATACGAACGGTGTCCGATCCGCGTTTCTAGCCCGTTTGCGGGAATAATTTGTTTTCCCGCGTCTTCGGTTCCCCGTTTAGGCCCGCCGTATCTATCGAGCCACGCAAATTTACGGCCGACCCCCGGAACGTCTCTGCGCGGCGAGATTAACGGCTCGCTATCGGGCACGATTGATTAATAGCGGCCGCGATCGTTTGACGACTCCCCGCCGAAATGAAAAAGATCTACTTCCGGTGGATGACATTTGTATCGGCTGTCGGGAGTTCTATCGCGCGCCGACGAATCACGAGCCGCGACCCAGTTCCCTTCCCGGAAATCTGATCTGCTTCGCTTCCGGAGTAAAACGGGATCCAGGTTTGTTCTTCGTTCGCCGGATTTTCTGGCCAAAATCACGCTACTGCGAAACTTCCCATTTCCGAACTCTTAGGGTTACCCGTGAGTAATCAATTATTTGTAAAGAATTTGTTTTGCCTTTACGCGACACAATATAATATTAAAAAGAAAAAAAAGGGAAGAACAATTTTCGACAAAAATGAAACACGTTTCTGGGCTGTTGAACAGTATTGGAGATCTTTCCTTGGGTGTGAGTGAACACGAAGGAAAATGACAGATGAAAATTAGAAGGAAAATTGGAAAAGTTAGAAAGAAACGTGATAATATTAGGCGTACCAATAAGTAATCAATTATTTGCAAAGAATTTGTTTTGCATGTTATATAGTAAATTAAGAAATAAAAACTTGAATTTACTACAAAGTTTGTTTTAGATTTCAAAATAATTGATTACTTAGGCGCCCCCTAATATTTTTGTAATCGTAAAATAGCCACTTTTGCTAATTGCAAATTGCGCTGAACAAATTCCTCGGTTACAAAGGGCTGGTAGAACAACTGCGTTGCAGTAAAATAAGAGTAGAAAGACGCAAACAAAGGATGGGAAGAAAGCGTGACTTCAAAGTTAAACGGCTTCGTAGAGAGTCGACGAGGTTTGTTCTCCTTTTATTGAAGCAACATATTCTTTCTCGTCTGAGTTGGTCGTTCAATCGCCTGTGAATTCCGAGTTTCGTTAAATCTACGGAACGAATATTTAACCCGCGATCTCGTTCACAGTCGATCCGTTGTTACCGTAACGAATCGGTCCAGTTTCGATCCTCTTAGCGATACTTTCCGACGTTTGATTCGATCATTCAATTTTCTGCGAGCACGGAGCACGCAACGTTCGCGCAAGATTGGCCCGCGAGCTCGATTAAGCTGGCTTTTCGATTACGTTCCGCGTGCGACTAACTGATATCCGATGTTATTTCGCCCGTTGAATAAAGACGAGGACCGTTTCACAGGGAATGCTAACCCCTCCCGATAGGCAAATGAACGAATCGGATGAACGAAATATTTGCATTAGGAGGTACTCCTATTCGCAGATGTCAATTTTAGATAACTTACGAAATGGTTAATGGTTAACGGGTCAAGTTAGGTTATTATAGTCTAACGTCTGTCGTTTTACCTCGGTGCTCGCGGAAAAACAGGATTTCGTCCATTCGGGACACGCTCCGGACTTTATTTTCGTTTTAACGATCGATTATGAGCCGGAAAATAGGTTTCGTTACACACGTTTCTGACATTTCAGGCCAGATAATTACGGCACGGTTCACCCCCGTTCGCCGCTCTCGACCTACATATTTTCCATTTACAGTAAATTATTCCACAACGGTGTTTTCAATTTATTCCAGAGGGCCGGTAACTGAATTTCAGGATTCAAAGGGTTCGCATAATTACGCGAAAATTAGCGAACCGTCTTCATTTATATTTACCCTTGCCAGAGACTGGCAGAATTTTGAATTTTCAGGTTAATGGTACGCTCCTTATTTGATCTTAGTAAAATCAGTTCACGGCAGAAGCATTTCATTAAAATACCGTAGGGAGCTCGCTTTATTTTATTATCTTATCTATCTTTATTAATTATCTTATCTTTATTTTATCATCTGAATTATCATCTTAAAACTAATCCTACGAAGCATTAACAGTATCTGGTAAATATTGCCTTCTAAAAATGGCAACCCTACGAATTTATTCTAATATTTTCCATAAATGAAATTGTATAGTTTCGATAATTGTGAAATATAAAACCGGTCATTTTGACCGTGCCAGGTTTAGTGTTAAATAATCTGCGAAAGATACACCAAATATTACCAAAACATTGATAACACTAATAAAGCAGTCGAGCTTTGACGACAGAAAATATTTTCATTTCAGTCCTTCTCGTTAATTACACGTAGAAATATGTTTAACCCTTTTAGTGCCGGGCGAAAAAGAGGTACCTATGCGAGAATAACCGGCCGAATTTCACGGTTTTACAAGGGTTTGGGAAAATGCTCATAAAAACCAAACAAGAAACAATATTTACATGATTCAAAAAGCAGTATATTAAGGACGAAATAGAGAACAAAACAATGACACGTTTTTCTATATTCATTGATAATTATCAGCTAATTAGTTATTAGTAAAGCGCTACAAGGCGCGAGCCGATATATCGGCTCTGGCACTTCTCGCCAGTGCAGCAAGAGCCGATATATCGGCCTCCGGCACTAAGAGGGTTAAACGGCGATACAAACCTTCAAAAAGCACGCTTAAAAAATCAATGTTTAAGGAACGACGGAATGTTCATTTTAATTTCATGAAATTCCTCCTCGCATGTCGCAAATCTGAACCAAATTTGGTAGAATGAGTGTATTAGCGTAAAAATTCGTTGCTAAATATGAGGAAATAATTCCGCCACAACCATATGGGCGATACTACGGCGAACGTGTTTAAAAATAACGTGAGAGTCCGCATACTCGTGCGAAATTTGCGATATAGGATATTTCCGCCGATCTGGCCGCACGGCGGTGATTTTGGCCCGCCGTTTCCCGAAACAAAGCCAAGAAGGAAGCGGCGGTGACCAAGCGAAACGTTTTCAATATCCTCAGAACGGGCCTGGAGTTTCCATCCGGTTCCGGAAACGCGTTTTCCGTGGAATTCCGGCGGTTGCAGTTACCGAATCAGCCCGGAACTTCCGGTCGCGGTGCGGCGAGGCCCCGTCATGCCGATTCATTAGGTCCGGCCGCGTTACATTAGGAAAATTCGTTCCATTAGGAAAATTACGCGTTCGGTGGCAGAGGTGGGCGGATGAGAGGCGATAGGGGAGGGGGAGGGAAAGCGGGGACAAATCAACTGGCGTCGCCCAACGCGAGATAACCGACCGCTAATTGCGTTTGTCATGCCGATAATTAATAATGCATCGATCGGGATGGCGCGACGAGTGGCTGGCGAATTAAATGCGTTAACGATGATAATCGGGTTGCGGTGAATGCCAAATCGAAAATACACCGGCAGACCGGAGTTATTGAATGCAAACCAGGCTGCGATCCATCATCCGGTTGAACTGCTGTTGGCTTTCGACGTCGCGCCGGTGCTAACGTTTACCTGTACTACTGCCGATCACTCCTCGAAGATAGAACCGGAGCAAACTGCTGCGTAGATACCCTCGAGATGAATCTCCTTCAAATAATCGTGATTTATCGCTTATTAGAGAACATATCGAACGGTATAAGGGTGTTCACCCTTATTACTAACCCCTCGCCTTGAAATTTAATTCCAAAGTGTCAGATTTTGCATTTAAACCGTATTATTGGGACGCTGCGAAAAGCATTGTTTTAATTAACTGACGATCACTAAACTACGGATTTTTATGCAAAATATAAATTGTCTGTGTCAATTGTAAAATGCAGGAGCTAAATATAAGGATCCTTCTTTCTTCGAAATTGAATTGTGCCGAATTGTACAATTGTACAATTGCATTTTTGTCATAAGTGCATGAAAACCGCAGTCTAGCTGTTACTTCGTTTCAAACAAGGTGAACAAAAAGAATGCAGTGAATTCTCGATATATGTCAGCAACGCGGGTCTTGTCCGCGTCATGTATCGTCCAGGAGACACGCCCGAGCCGTGTTATGTTTACACTCCTCGGCGTCCGAGGCCTCTCGGAGTATACCCCGCGGTAGTGAAGATAATTCCGCGACGCCTATCATCCAAGCCTTGGCGACATATACAGAGAAATCTCTGTATTCTTATAAAAACTTGTGGCCATTACAAAATTTGTAATAAGTAATATTGACAGAAATTTTGTAGATAATTGCCTAAATTAGCGTTGCCGAATTCCGTATAACAAAAATTCATCACATGTGAACAGGAAGGGAATGGTGCTCGTACATCTGAATTATGCGAAATAGTTTATTACTCGAAAATTGAGAATGCTTAATGTGGCGATCGCGAGAATGAATGATTCAGTGACTGCGCTAATGCTTGTCTGTCCGAAAGTTAACGAGCAAGCGGGACGTCTGTTCTGTATAATTTATTTTGTTCAACGCTTGAATTTTATTATCTCGTACAGTTAGTCGATCACTATACTTGTTACCTTGTCCGTTTAATTAATTCATTGCTTTCATTTCTGCATTCAAATTCTACACTAGCAAATTTCAGTATTAAATTCGATAAAAAAAATCGTTTACAGCATGAGAAATCAGTAATTAAATTAATTATTATTTTCTTGGTCGTTCATTAATACGTTATTGATTAATATTTTTCAATATTATTTGTGTAACTTATTTGACGAATCATTTTCGAAGAACCGAATGGTGTGACATTTTGTGAGGATTTAATACAATGGAAGGGACACCGGATGTCAAGCGCGCAACGCACGCACTCAAATTCCTGTTTCCAAACATTTTTTATTCTGTTTGTAACTTCTCGCAGCCCGTTGCAAAATTCACAAACTGCTAAATGCTGCCAGTTTGTATAAATCGAACCACATTGAGCAACGTTTGCAACGTTAAATATTGGGTTGTCTGGAAAGTCCGTGCCGATTTTTAAGAGAAACTCAAACGCAGTAAATTTAAATTTCGATATACATTTATTGAATTATTATAAGTGCCATATTGTTCCACAACCTTTCTCGATCTTTCGTGCAACTTGCGTTTTTCGGCGAAAAACTTTTAAATATGATTCTATATGTCGGTCAAAGATTTAAAGTTTTTGTCATTATGGGGATTTTGTATGAAGCTCCAACAGCTTTTAGAAGAAAAAAGCATCAAACGCCTATAATTTAATCCGTTTCCTTCCATATTTAAGAGCGTATAAAACTAACAAAAATTAATCTATCCTAATCAAACTTTTTTCTAAAAATGCCTGAAAGATCACCTTTTTAGACTATGTACATACCATTTGTTTTCAATCATTCTGACATATTCAGACCTATCCTAATGCCACCTACAGAAAAACGACAAGAACTTTCCGGACAACCCAATAGAAATGTGGTTCATACAAAACTGAATTTTTCTAAAATATTATCCACTGAACGTATCCGTCTGAATTCATTCGACAAAGACGTTTTGCCAATTAAACATCAAAGAGATTGCGAATCGATCGCTTCGATCAATCGAAGACAGTTCTCCGCGCAAAGTGTTTTCCGTCAAGATCGGATCGCGGACGAGTGGGGTCGGGCATTGTTTCGCAAAAATGAAGCCGAATCGGAAAGAGCATGTGGAGGGGCAGATGGAGAGGGCATTGCATTCCGAGCAATTCGCGGAAAAGAGGGCTCATAACTTCCACGGGCGATGTCAATAAGGTTTCCCTCGGTTTCATTCGTCTGAGACGGTGAAAGCAATCGGAGGCCACGTATCCGTGCGCGTGTATTCCATTGTCCCTACCGTTGAAAGGCGAGAAGAAGGAGCTTGATGAAATGCAGCGAGTAATTGCACGAAGGCTGCGACGGGGCCAGAGGTTGGATGAATGCTGGTTGGTTTGATTTGCAGAAGGGTGCGCCCGGAAGAAGCCGCGAACAATGATAGGGAAAGCTCTTCTGATACTGTGCGCCTGCTCGACGATATCCCAGTGCTGCTACGTTTTCCCAAAAGGTACTTGAGCGCGAATAACGAGGAGAACGACGACGACGACGTCTCAGCCTCTTCATATTCTATTCTCGGTCAACGAGACTTGATTTGTATCCGTGGGAACGCGTAACGAACGTTCCGGGAACCAAAAAGCGAAAGAAAACCGCGAGGCTCCATCTTGAGGGGCCGCGGACGCGTGAAATATGCAAAATTCATTTTCAGATCAATCTACCGCGCCGCGATTTGCCCGCGAAACAAGAAACATGATAAAGAAACCATGCTCTCGTTGCGAAAACCTGCACTCTTATCTTCCTCGTCTCGGGGGAAGCTGAGTCTTAGGTAGAGTCGCCATTTTCTCAAAGTAATTTTATTTGTTTTATTTGTTTCGTTGATTAATTACATCTTTTGCAGAGTTCGTTCTCATTTACAGATCAATCTTGCGTGATACGATTCGTCCCCGAAAAAAACGTTAAGCAATTGGCTGTGCCTTTATATGTAAATGTGTAAAATTCACGTTCCACTCACGCATAAGAATATTCAGTTATTTTACATACTAAAACAGAAAACCATGTCTCATACCGTCTCGCACAAACCTGACAGAATCCAGTTTCTTTTTATTAGGGCACAACGGCTGAAAACACTCAATTATTTCAAATATTATTCTTCATTCCCCAGTCGACGGTGGTTTGCGACCGCGTCTGCTTGACTTTACGTATACAATGAACTCGGCTCGAAAAGAGAGAAAGAGCGAGGGGAAAAAAGAGGGAGAAAGAGAACAGTATCGTATCCAGAGGAACAGCGGGGGTAGATCGTTTTAATTGGGTTTACCGTTCTATATTCCTTCGCGGCGGTTCCATTAAAAATTTTCACCGGCTTAGCAGGCTCCGTTGAATATTCGCGGGAGGTTTTTATCCGTTTAAATACCGTGGAAGAAAGGAGAGATGGCGGCTAGAGCGCGGTCACGGCGCTCCTCGCCGCGACTGTATTTTATCGCGCCGGCTGAATCCCCAGTAGACGATACTTTATTCATCGTGAATCGCGCGGATTTAATTTCACGCCGCTTTACGGCGCGTCCCGTGTTTACGGTTTGTAATTACGTTTGATGCCGAAACGACCGCGATGGCGGAGAGAGCGAAAAGAAAAAAAGGGAAGAAAGACGAGGGAAAAAATAAACGGATAAAAAGGGAGAACGTTATTGATTCAACCGGACCGGGGGAGGCCTCGACTCTTGATCCCTCCTGGCCAATCGGGATCGGTTTCCCGCCGCGGGACAAAAACGGGTGCTCCTCCCGTTCCCTCGTCCTTTGCAGGACGAAACGCGCGGAATCGCGATGTCCCCGGGGCGTCGAGCCTTGCTTATCCGTTGCTTCGCCGTTTCCTTTGTTGGCCGGGCGACCCGATTGTCAACCGCATGCACCGCGACGTTTAATTCTATGAGTGACGTTAATTGTTGTCGGGAAACTTGACGAGCACCGTTTAACCTTCCCGACTACGCCGCGCGGCTTTTTAACCCCTCGGCGAGCCTCACTTTGTGTATCTCTCGCGAATCATCCGCTCTTCATTTCATCGTCGCGGTACCATCGTGATTTCGCAACTGTCGTTTCGATGAACTTTGCGAATTTTTCTGCAATCTCTCCACTGTGCTAGCCGTAATCCGGCCGATCGTTGATTGTAGTTTCTACGTACTGATTAGTGATCGCATCGAGATCAATGTGTGCTCGCGAAACCGTGTCAAATCCAGTACAAAAATTAATTTCACGAGGCTCGATTAGTGCTCGTGAAAGTTAATATTCAATTTTATATACTTGTAAGGATACGCAGAATGGAATATCGTTTCTATTTCTCCTATAGTACATCTTCTCTCTGATTCCAAGAGAAATCGATACTGAAGGAAATGTAATTTTAACTTTGTTGAAAAAACATTGAATAATTGTGTACTGTGATTTAGTGAAGACATTTAGTATTTGAGATTTAGAATAATTGGTCAAGACCGAAGGTTTTTAGTGATCGCTGTGCAAGGATAGTCTATAGATTAGAGGATGAAAGTTAATTGAGTCGATTTTTACGCCCCACGGAATGCAAAGACTCATTTATGTGAGCGGATAAAAATAATCGAGTGCGAATTGTATTTGCGAAGTCTCCTTCCGATAGAGATACATCAAAGTCGACGTTCGTTATTTCGATATGTTCCCCCGTGAGTAGAGTAGTAGATTAGGGACTATTCTGAGTCACGCCAATAAAGCGAGAATAATGTCAAGTCTGACAAGTGGCGTAGAGATGTTCGGTGGTCAAGCAAGTGGAACAGGGACGTCACTAATCAGCCAAGTGAAATACGGTCGGTTGCAATACAAAGAGGTGAAGTAGAGGGACACTCGCTGTTTAGACAAGTAGAACAAAGGGTTCCCCTGGTGGCGCAAGTGGAATAGGG
Source organism: Halictus ligatus (assembly GCA_028454255.1). NCBI lineage: Eukaryota > Metazoa > Arthropoda > Insecta > Hymenoptera > Halictidae > Halictus > Halictus ligatus. The sequence continues at coordinate 7,031,161 of CM052132.1, read as the reverse complement.
ACGGCAACGGTCAGACAACTGGAATAGGGACGGTCCCTGGTCGTACAAGTACAATTGTCTATGTAAAATTCCCGGGCTTCGCCCATTACACGTTTATTATATTATATTAATATTTCCAAAAACGGAACTTTTCACTTCTATATACTGCCAACATTTAAAAATATTCGAAAAATTACAAATGCCAAAACTTGAGCGTACATATTTTTTATGAACTCTTAAAATGTGCAAAACACTAAAGTAAATTATACTGACTTGATTTTATTGAAACGTTGTGAGAAGGTTCGGATGTTATACAAAAAAAAGCCTAATATTAAAAAGTAAAATTTTTTAAATATTCAAATACATTGTGAAGGTAGTAGATGCCATAAATGATTTTAGGATGTTCTTTTTGTACAATCAGATTTAAATTGCACAATCAGCTCAATATAATTAAATAGTAATAATTAAATTTTATAGAAATTCAAATGGGCATCCGATTGTTTCTATAAGTTGTCCAATAATTTGTCTATAAATGTGACTAAGAGAACAAACTTTAATAATTATGCTGCACCAACTGTACTCCAAATATACGTATCAAAAGAGAGAGATAAGGAAGAGATATGTATACATATGACTTCAGTCAGAAAACATTCTGTCCACAACAGCTTGCTGTAAAAAAAAATTGTTAACTATCACATAGCATACGAGAAATCGGGTGTAACTGACCCGCGGATCGACAAGCAGAAAATCCGTTGTGACATCGAAAGCAACGGTTTCTGAAAGTTGGTTCCTTTTTGTTTTTATTCTGGATCAGAGGGTCCGTTGTGTCGGCAACCATTAATTCCGTCGACGCGATCGTTTTTCTTGTTACAGAGATCAAAGACCCGTGCGCGAAGCTGAACTGCACCCTCGGTTCGCAATGCGTACGAAGTAGGGACGGCACCGAAGCCTCCTGCGAATGCTTGGAATCCTGCCCGAATTTAGGGGATCACGAGGGATCGGGTCCTGTCTGCGGCACAGATGGAATCGACTATCCGTCTCTCTGCGAGCTAAACAGAGCGGCCTGCGCGAAGGGTGCTAATATCACTGTGGCATTCGAGGGCAAATGCGGTGAGTATTTTTCACGAGACTTCAACCCCCGAACGCGTTGACACATCGACGCCGTTATTCTCGGTGTCACTAAGCCG